>SNVD02011968.1:0-60988 GCA_013180625.2 Boswellia sacra
ACTTCCATTAAAAAATGGAGGTCTAGAGATAGAAAGTCCCTCAACATATGAAATTGAATTAAAAGTTGCCATAGCTCAAAAATCGATTAAGATTTAAAAAATTGAGCAACCTTGCTCTGATACCACTTGTTGACCCAGGTATGGCAACCCAAGAGGGGGGGTGAATTGGGTTTTTATTTATAACAACGGATTTAGAAAACTTTTCTTGAAAGATTAAAATTATTTAAATCTTTCTTTGAGAACAAAAGTGAAGAAGATGAATATAGAATGCAATCAAGAGAATGACAATAAAGAACAATCATAAGTGCAAGTAAATATAAAGAGATAGGGATAGAGAGAGTGCAAACTCAATTTACGTGGTTCGGCAAACCTTGCCTACGTCCACGGGCTCCTAGCTCCACGAGCTAGCTTTCCACTAAGTTGTAGAAATCTTTACAACTTGCTTGATGAACAACCTCACCAAGACTTTTTCTTCCAACCCTTGATAACACCACACCAAGAGTTCTTCTTGATGAACAACCTCACCAAGGCAACTTCCTTCAACTCTTGATAACACCACACCAAGAGTTCTTCTTGATGAACAACCTCACCAAGGCAACTTCCTTCAACCCTTTATAACACCACACCAAGAGTTCTTCTTGATGAACAACCTCACCAAGGCAACTTCCTTCAACCCTTGATAACACCACACCAAGAGTTCTTCTTGATGAACAACCTCACCAAGGCAATTCCTTCAACTCTTGATAACACCACACCAAGAGTTCTTCTTGATGAACAAACTCTACCAAGGAAAGAG
This sequence comes from Boswellia sacra, assembly GCA_013180625.2. Classification (NCBI taxonomy): domain Eukaryota; kingdom Viridiplantae; phylum Streptophyta; class Magnoliopsida; order Sapindales; family Burseraceae; genus Boswellia; species Boswellia sacra. The sequence goes on from SNVD02011968.1 coordinate 797, forward strand.
TTCTCTCAAGGATAACTTTTATCCTTTACAAGAAGATCTCACTCTCACCACAATACAAGAACAAAGAAAATTTTTACAACAAAAGTACAACTCTCTTCAAAGAGTAGATAACGAATATAAAAGCTCTCTAGACTTGATATTTCTTTTGCTTTTTTTGCTTGATAGATTCTTCTCTTCTTCTTGCTCTTTGTTGCTGAATGCATGGGAGAAGGGCTCCTTTTATAGGCAAATGGGATGAACTTAATCAAATGAAGACACCAACTACAAATTTTCTGCCCACCATAAAAACTGTAATATTTTCTGCCATTTTTGTCAATGTTCCATTTGAAATTTGAAAATCTGCAAAACATAAAAGATCTTCACATTTGAATAAGATTTCCAAAGCATCAAGAATCAAGTCATTTTGATATCTGTAGCTCAAGATATGGCCAAAACATCATTCGGTGCTCATATGACTTGATTTTTCTTCCTTGTGTCAGTCCACCGAATTGAATGATAATTCTGTCAGTATTCCGTTTGAAATTTGAATTTTTTCAAAACATAAAAGATCTGCATATTTGAATAAGCTTTCCAAAACATTAAGAATCAAGGAATTTGGATATCTCTATCTCAAGATATGGCTAAAAAACCATTCGGTGCTCATGTGAGTTGATTTTTCTTCCTTGTGTCAGTCCACCAAATTGCATGTCAATTATGTCAGTCTTCCATTTGAAATTTGAATTTATTCAAAACATATGAAATGTGCCTCATTAAGTCAGGTTTTCAATGCCCTAGGAATCAAGTGATTTGGATATTTGTATCTCAAGATATGTCCAAAAGAGTATTCGGTGCTCATGTCAGCTGCTTCTGTTTGTCTTTCAACTTGCATGATGATTTGGACGACCTTACACTTGAAATTTGAATTTCTTTAAAACATATAAAATGTTATAAATTAAGTAAGCTTTCCAAAGGCTTAAGAATCACATCATTTGGACATTTGTAGAAAATATATGACCAATTGATTGAAACATTGCTCATGTGTCACATTCCTTGAATCAAACCTTGTTCTTAAACTTTGGTGCCTTTAACATGTAGTCTTCTCCTTAGCTTCAACACTTCATTTTAATAAGCCTTTTCTTGTTTTTACAATTATTTCAATGATATTACTCTTGCACATAAATAAACATGTTAGTAAATCTCAATAAATCAATGTGTATTGTTATCATCAAAATTATCATGTAGGCTTAGGGCTAACAGATAACAATAAGCTCTGTTATCCCAGTCTTTCCTTACTTTGTTGTTAAATAAAACAGGCTCTTTATTTAATCTCTATCCATTAAACAACCTAGTACAAGCTCTCTAAATTTAATTCAATAGATGCATTACGAAAAGAAAGACATGTTGATCTAATCAATAAACACACAAGCTCGGATTATTTAACTTAGGTTATATTCTTCAATTGCAATCTCTGATCACAATTTTGCTACTAATGATTAGAAATTCAAGACAATTACGGATCAAGATTTCTAATCTAGCAATAGACAATATCCAGATTATATTCAGTTGGCCACCCAAATACAATCAGTAAGTAATCATAAGCATTAAACATGGGAAAATAAAAGCAACTTCAATTAGAGAATTGGATAATAATTTCTTGCACAATCAACTCACAAACACCATATCAAGGGCTTCGAAATCACCCCAACCAATTCAGATTTAGTTACACATATTTAGACACAATACAAATACAATAAAATACATAGCAATTCCAGGAAATGAAAAACTTAGCAAATCTGATGAAATCTCTTAGGATTTGTAGTTCTTCCTCTTTCCAAGCCTTCAATCTCCTTCAAGAACTCTAAGAGATGAGAGAAATCCAAAGATGCAGCCTCCTCCACGTTCTCCCCTCTTCAAGTTATTAAAATAAAACCCTAAAATATATTTATATACTCTGCTACTGTAACCTGCTACAGTGCCCCGTATTATACATGCTACAGAGATTTGTGAAATTATATTTCTACACTTCTCACACTGTTTTGATTATAACTTTTGGTACACTGAATGAATTCATGAACCGTAAATTTCTCTAAAAAATAGACTTCGAGAGCTTTCCAACGGTATACAACATGTCATCGGGTTCATTGTATATCAATACAATTAAATCCGAGAAGATGGTTGACTAGCAGAGGTGAAAATGAAGGGTTTTACTCCATTTTTGTGCAAATTGCTCCAAAACTCCTACAAACATCAAAACCACACAAAAACATAAAAATACCAAGGAATATAGCAAAGAAACATAGACGAATTGATATGAAAGTAATACATAAATAAACACCTATCACGATGTTGATTCAGCGGAGGTCGAGTAGCAGCCGAGCACGTTGGGACCATGAGATCACCTATTTTTTGTATATATTATGTTCAGTTACACAATTCTTTTTTGTTTATAGTTTCTGGACGCTAACACATTATTGTATAATACATTTTTTTTATAGTCGCACATGGTTACGATGTATAGTTGTACGAGAACTTGTAAATACACATTATTGTATAGTGACATTTTTGAATTGGCTAATCACACAGACTTCCCCTAGGTTTTAGCTTAATTTTATTCATAAACACTGTTTACCACTTTTCATATACGATACCCCTGACTTTTTTGAAATTAATCATGGACAGCCCTTCCGTCAGTTTTGCCGTTAATTGTATGAAAATAAATGTAATAAATAGGGTAAAAAAAGTCTTTCCACCTAATTAGTTCTGCTGACCAATCCCACAGGAGCTGCTCACAAATCCAAGTGCTCTTCGCTGCCTCCCCTGCACTGCGCATGCTAATAGCAAGAGTTGAGTTGAGTTGATGCAAAATGAAGTTTGACATAGCAAACCCAACCACTGGTTGCCAGAACAAGCTTGAGATCGATGACGATCAGAAGCCTGAGCTTTTTTTGACAGGAGGATCTCCCAGGAATTTAGTACAGATGCTCTGGGTCAGGAATTCAAAGAATATGTTTTTAAGATCATGGGAGGTTGTGACAAGCAAGGATTCCCAATGAAACTGGGAGTTCTGACTCCTGGTCGTGTTCATCTTTTGCTTCAAAGAGGAACCCCTTGCTTCAGAGGTTATGGAAGGCGCAATGGAGAGCGAAGGAGGAAATCTGTTCGTGGATGCATTGTTAGTCAAGATCTGTCTGTATTGAACTTGGTTATAGTTAAGAAGGATGAGAATGATCTACCTGGGTTGATAGACAGTGAAAACCCAAGGATGAGGGGTCCAAAGAGGGCATCCAAGATTAGGAAGCTTTTTAGCCTCTCAAAGGAGGCTGATGTTCGGAAGTATGTGAGCACCTACCGCAGAACATTCATAACAAAATCTGGCAAGAAAGTTAGGGGTACTGTATGATGTCACTTAACGGCAAAACTGACGGAAGGGGTGCCCATGATGAATTTCGAAAAAGTCAGGGCTACCGTATGATGAAAAGTAACAAACAGTGTTTCTGAATGAAATTAAGTCAAAACCTAGGGGGGGTCTGTGTGATAGTACATACATGTTTCTCATGTTTTCTGGTCCAAGAACCATTGTATACAATGAGTATGCGTAAAGTTTCCATTTCCTGCATGATTGAGACATATCATATCCTATAAGATCCGTGGACAAAAAATAATTACGAAATAGCTTACAAAAGTCGAAAAAACGAGTGTTCTGCCAAAACGCTCGACGACGCTTGACAAACACACTCGACACTCGACATATGTGACACGACACTCGAACTCGACTATCTTTTGCATCCGACACTCGTTAAGTTGTACACTCGACGCGCTTACTCGAAAGCTCGACAAAATAGTCCGATGACTCTCGAAACACTCGACATGCATGGTTCGAGACATCTACAGGTCGATTTCCCCGCGTCCGACACTCGACTCTCGACACGCGACACACGAACTTTCATCGACGTCGTCAATCCACAAGACCCTCGACGACACTCGAACCCGCAACACTCGAACTTAGAGTCGACGCAATGCCTAGACACTCGACACCACCATCCGAATTGTCGAGATTCGGTCCGACAGAACTTTTTCGACACTCGACGACACTCGACGACACTCGAAGACACTCGTCTTCTTCAACCTTCGACTGCAAAAACACATTTTTGCACACCGACAGCCAATTTCCAGCATTTTTTCACACAGACGGCACTATCTCTACCCTTAGTTCACATACATAACCCATTTTTAAGCTATATAATGCGGTTGTCAGTTACCAAAGCGATCAATAACGAAAACACTACACATAAATTAAATTTTCATGCCATTTATAGAGGGATTAAGGAAATTTGTTCTTACTGCTTCAGATGTTGAGGTTGTTTTGGAACAGTGAAGTGAAGTGATTCGAGCTATTACTGGTTTCTTTATTTTTTGTTTTACTTTACTGTCTTTCTTCAAATTCGTTCGAAGGGATATGAAATAACAAACGTTTTGAGAATTTATTATAGTACAAGGGTATTTTTATCTTTTAGATATAAAAGTGTTTATAGGATAAAAAAATTTTAGAACGTGTTCATTTTTTAAACAGACCTCCTAAATTTATCTATTTTCTCAATTTTTTCTAATTTCGAGGGAGGAGGCTCCCTGAAATGAAAATTTCCCAAAGATAAGTGGCAGCGAGAAACGATCACCTACCTTGGCAATCCATATATAAAACAATTAACAACTGCTTCATTTATCGTCGTCATCATCTCCTCAGTCATATAAAAGAATGTCAGATTCAAACCCAACTCAACCCAAATCAAAACCAAGAACAGTCTGCTGCATAGGCGACATCCATGGCTACATCAGAAAACTACAAAATCTCTGGACTAATCTCGAAGCCCTTATCGAGCCTTCAGACTTCAACTCAGCTCTGATAATTTTCTTGGGAGATTACTGTGATCGTGGACCCAACACCCGAGAAGTCATAGATTTCTTGCTCTCCTTACCAAAAAAGTATCCGAAGCAAAAGCACGTGTTCTTGTGTGGAAACCATGACCTGGCATTCGGTGCATTTGTAAGGGTGTTGCCTCAGCCGAGTGATGTGGCGGGATTCAAGGAGGGGTGGAAGGAGTATGAGCAAAACGAGGAGAGAGAAGGGTGGTTTAAAGGGGATGGATATGAGAGCAGGCATCTGCAAGGGAGGAGGTGGGCTGGGATTATTAAGGTTAGATTTAATGCGGTTAAGGGGACTGAATATAAGGGATCCATTTACGATGCTGGTCCAACTTTTGCGTCTTATGGGATTCCTCATGGATCTGCTGGTAATGTCCAATTACTGGGTGTGATTTGATCAATTAACTTGGTCTTTCTGATTCACAATATCTTTGGTTGTTTCATCTTTACTTCTTACACGTTGCTTTGATTTTAAGAGGGTATGTTTTCGATGTGTTGAATTTGGAATTGAAAGATAGTATTTGTTTACAGATTTGGTTAAGGCAGTTCCTCATGACCACAAGAAATTTCTGGCTGATTTGGTTTGGGTCCATGAGGAGGTATGGCTTTTTCTCTATGTGGGAAGTTGTATGTTCTACAAATAGGTTGGATTCGTTTATGAATTCTAAAATCATTTTCTTATTCTAAACATGTTCCATTGTTAATGTATTTCAAATTTAAATATCATAATTGCCAACCAGGTATTATTTTTAAAATTCAATACCCGTCACTTGTTGTTGCCTAATTATCAACTCCTTTTCGAAAATAAAATAATGATATTGCCTCTTCTCTGTGTTTCCTAGAACAATAAAATGCAAACTGGTTTAGCTTTAACTTGTTAATTTTCAAAAGAGAGAGGCTCGGTGTTGGCGAGTGTTGAAATGTGTCTCTTTTTATCCAGGATGATGTCTGTGTAGAGACTGAGGATGGGATTAAACACTGTAAATTGATTGCTGTCCATGCTGGTTTAGAGAAAGGGATAGATGTTGAAGAGCAACTAAAACTTTTGAAAGCCAAAGACACCCGGGTGCCCAAGCTAGAAGCTTTAAGTGGGAGGAAAAATGTTTGGGATATACCAAAGGTGATGGCTAAATTCCTATTATTATTATTTGTTCATTTTAACTGAACTAAACTTTCTCATTCTCAGCTGCTTAATTATAGGCTTAACTTTCATATTTTTAGGAGATAAATTTTAGCTAACACGCTAGTTTTCGTTGCCCTGGTAATATGAAATGAAGAGTAAATGTATGCTGTTTCATATCTGACAGGAACTGACAGAGAAACCGACCCTTGTTGTAAGTGGTCACCACGGTAAACTTCACATTGATGGTCTTAGACTTATCATTGATGAAGGTGGTGGACTAGAGAAAAATCCAGTGGCTGCAGTCGTGCTCCCGTCGATGAAGATTGTCCGCAGTATTGATAATTTGCAGAAGTAACTTCACTCTGTGATGATTGATCATAATGAAGCAACTATATTCCTGAAATCAAAGCGTGCTTACAGTTTTTTTTTTTCCAAAACTGTGACAATAGTGGAATTTATCAATTACATTTAGAGCAGGAATTGTGTATGTTAAAACTGCTGTCTCCATTTACCTGTTAAATTAGATGTTGCATGGTTTAATTTTCTGGAAGAATGAGAGTCAGGCACATTCAGTCTAATCTTTGCCTTAGTTATGCTCGCAAGGTATGCTTATGCTCTGTTGCACTAAGATGAAATTTTGAAAGTCAAAATGTAACAAGCTCTGTTTCATGATTCTTGAACAAAGTTCCCAGGCCAGCCGTCACATTGTGCAATTCATCAATGCAATGGATCACTTTATTATTATTGTTGGTTGCTGGTTAGCTACTTGCTTGGAGAAATTAGTGTTAGAACTGCCTTTTTAAGCATTAAGCTAAAAAGTTAAAACAATTTTGCATGTTAAAAGCTTTTTTGTTTTTTCTACCAATTGAAGAAAAACTTACGGCTAATTGAGAAAGTTGTTTTATTTCTGCCGGAGAAAATCAAATTTTGGGCTTTTGTAAGTACCTTTTTTTTAATAAACTTTTTCGAGGTGAAAGGTTTCAAAAGTTCAACGATATTTTATTTTAGAAGTTTTGCCTTTTAAATAAAAAAGAACTGTATAATGAGATCTTTTGTTAAATTACTTCTATTTTTTAGACAATCAATCAATCACTTTTTGAATAAAGCTTATATCTTTTCAAGTTTTACTATCAAAAAATCTAGTTTCATCATATATCCTTAAAGAAGTAAAGAAACATGAGCCCTAAATAAAAGTCAGGCTGGCTATGATTGATGGCATTATTTGAGAGTAATAATTATAAGATATTGAGAAAATATAAAAAAATAACCATGATTCGAAAAATTTTAATATTTTATAATGTCAAGTTAAATTGGACGTCCAATTATGAGATATTTTTCATTTCATATACGAGGCTCAACATCCAAACATTTGTACAAGTCACTCAATAGCTCAAAATCTTGACAACAACTTGTTTAACAGATCGATATCTTAGCTAAACAATAAATAAAATTAGAGTTGGACTACAATTTAAATTGCTTCACAAATTTAGCTGCTTTATACATTTTGGCAATTATTAGGGAGAATGTAAATAGTTTGGCAAATTTGACACCTAACATCTGGAGATGGTATAAACCAAAGACAATGAATCTGAATTTGTAATGGAAGATGGTTTCAATCCACAGTCGATGAAGGGATATCCAACGATGATGCCAATTGATTATGGCGATGGTTCACTTGAGGTCGACCACGAAACGACAGGCAACTAGTCATCAAACGACATACGTCCTTAGAGAAAGTACAAGATAAGATGAGTAATGGACGTGACATGTCATCCAGTGGCATATCCCTACTAGTGGAGTGGAAACCTCTGAAAAGACTGCCTGAAAATTACGTATTTGCCTTCCCCTAGTTAAATCCTCACTTCAACTACCATAAATTTGATTTTGAACCGTTCATTTATTTACTAACTTTTTTTTAATCAATAAATATTATGTTGATGATTAATAATTTTGCTTCTCCTAAATTAATACAATAATTCTACAATACAATCAAATCAATGTTGAACCTTACAGCATATGACTTTCTTTTCTTTTTTTTTTTTGTTTTGGATTAACCAACCAATAAAATTTTGTCATTCAAAGTTATGTGGACTTATTTATATGGAGGAGTTGTATATACAACAACACTCAGGGCGCGTTTGGGAACGAGTTACAGGCGGGATTGGACTGCCTCATGGGACTAACGGTCCTAACTTGGTGTTTGGATAATTTTTTAAAGCGGCCAATTGGACTAAATGTTACACCAATACTTAATTTTTTTTTGCCCACCCCGCTCCATTGCCCCTTTAAAAGGGGCGGGGTAACAAAAAATTTTAGGGGATCCAAACCCGCCCAGCTTAAGGGGCGGGATAAAAAAGAAATTGAGCAGATCCAGACGCACCCTGCCCCACAGCTAAACATTTATATTTTTACAATAATACCCCTATAATATTTATATTTTTGCAACCTCATCCCCTGTATAAAGTTTATGTAAGTTTTCATTTTATTAGCATTATGCAAACTAAATAGTAATTATATAAATTAGTTATATCATTTAAAAAAACAGTGACCACTAATTACTATTTGATTTTATTAGTAATAATGTTACATATTCTATTAGAAATAATATTAAAAGTATATTATTGCTTTTAAACTAGTTAATTGATAATTTTTCAAATACTTAATAATACAATTAAATAAATTTTCAATAGCATGTTGATTTAATTTCAATCTAATAATAATATAAATGATTGACATATACCAATTAATTAACATTATATATATTTATAAAACATTAATAATTCAATTAATTAATTTAAATTACGATCAATCACATATTTAAGGTTATAAGATTGTTCTTATCATATTTCTATTTACATATTTATAAAATAATATATTGATTATATTAAAAGTATACATTTTGGAAATGATCTTATTAATATTGTAATAATTTAATTAGTACTTAATAATCTATATCAAGATTGTATATATTATACAGATTTAATTACTAAAAAATATAAATATTTTATTTTGTCATTATAATATGATTAAATTGATGTTAATATACTAAAAGATATTAATTATTAATTAAAATGTTACTTTTGTCAAAGTATTTGTATTGTTTGTAAAATTATGAAGAATTCACATGTATAAAAAGTTAACAAATATAACCTAAAAATTTACTAAACAGTCCTAAAATTTTAAAATTTTACAAATAAACTCCTATATTTTGCTGGGCGGGGCAGATCAACAGGTCCAAGGGGTTGGACCCGAACCCGCCCCATTTTTACGGGCCACACTGGGGCCCCGGACTTGGCGGGTCAAATTGTTATCCCTAGTCTTTTCCTTATCTTTTAGGAAAATGAGTCCTAAGTAAAATCATGGGACTCCTTGTCCAGGAGCTGGACTATGATTAAAAATTGGATAATAATAAATTATTCATTAAATAAATATTAATATAACATAATTTCATTTAAATATATATTTTATAATATTATTAAAATCATCAAATATGTAAATTTCATATTTTTAATCATATATTATATTGTAATAATATTAAAGTAATTTTTTATTTATCAAAAATAATTTTGATTTTGTATTGGTAAAATAATGCAGTAATATTTCTATTCAAATTATAAATTTTTATTATATTTAAATATTTAATTTTTATAAATTTAAGTTTTTATTAAATTATAAAAATTGTGCAGTAATGATAAATATAAATAAAATATTATTAAATTCATATTAAGTAAATTTAAAAATACTTAAAACAAATCATATGATACAGTAATATTTAATAATGAGATAATATCACAAACCACCCTTGAAGTTTAGTCTATTATCACGCGAAAAGCCTCTTATATAAATATATCGCAGTCCCCAACGTTTGCATTTTAGTATCTTTCAGACCCAGGTGACAGATTCCGTTAGCTTTTAAACTAATAGTTGAGGACAAAATAGAAAATTCACAATACTATATTTTCAAGGGATGAGACATGAGGCAACAATGTTTGCTTAATGACATAAGAACGATAAATCTATATCTAAAATAACAAAAAGAAAGGAAAATAGAGAATGAATGAGAGTGCATATTGTGGTTAACTTGTTCGGAGTGCTATCAATTTGCATAAAGTAAGCTTGAAAAAAGAAGTTGCTATCCATTAGTTTTTTTATTTGATAAAATGCAAAATGCAAATTAAATGAATGTTATATAACCTTCAGTAACTTTACAAGCTCCTCAACATCATATCTAGACATCGTTGCAATTAAACCAACCCCAAAAGAATTCTCATATTTAGGTTAATTTTACAATAACATTCTATCTTCATTGAATTCACATTTCCAACCCCACAACAAATCACTGCTGATGATTACAAATTGTAACAGAATACTAAAATAAAAAGAAATTTAGCTAGAGAGGATTAAACAGAGTAATGCAAATTGCTTTATAGAACAGAGGATAGAACATGAGAAGTTAACCTCGTCACTGCACTCTTCAATTTACGAACTCTATCCAAATTGCAGCTACAAATTTGCATGTTAGTACAACAGACAAAGTGGTGTAAAAGGATTAAGCCAGGATGACAAAAAGCAAATACAGAGTAACTAGGTACGAAGATGAATTACAAAAGAATTTCTTTTTGTCATTTTTTTCCAAATAGCGATCAAAATTAAGCAGGCAGGTAGCAACCATGAAACTATAACCCAGCCATCAAAGACCCAAAATTCGGCCACCACAACCATCAAATACTCAAGATCTGGCCATCAGCTACTGCTCCTCCTCTACCTTTTCTTCGCACCCGCCCACCTCTCCCACTCGCCTCAGCCTCTGTGACTGCTACCATGGCCACGCATGCCCACTCCGTCTATCGATCCTCATTGTCTGTGTAGTTCTCCATCTACAACCACTCGAACTCGCCCAACCACTTCATCTCCTTCACCAAGCTGATCGGGAAAACTGGGATTTAAACCCAGCAGCGTTGGAGAGCCATGTTCGAGCAAAGACGGAGCCATGAGTTTTTGGGTTTCGAATAGAGAGAGAAGACATAGGTGGAAAGAATGAAGAGAGAGAGAGAGAGAGAGATTATGACGATGGATTCAATCGGGATCAATGATGGCTCCAATAAGGGCAAAAATGTAATTACACATGATAAGGGTATTATAGACTTTTTATCTAATCTATTAGTTTAAAAGCTAACAGAATCTGTCATCTGGATCTAAAAGATACTAAAATACAAACGTTAGGGACTGCGATGATATATTTGTATAAGAGGCTTTCCGCGTGATAATAGGCTAAATTTCAAAGGTAATTTATGATATTATCCCATTTAATAATTAAAAATCAATATAATTTATAATTATATTTACTTAGTTTATCTAAAATTAATCTTGGTTATTTACTTGTAAAAATGATGTAATAATAATAAAAAATAATCCAAAATATTAAACTTAAATTTGTAATTAATTATTCCTAATTAAAAAATATTTTTCTCTATTATCCTCGTAAAAACATTAACAAATATTTAAATATTTTTAATCTCAATATTAAATTAATTTTTATTCAAATTGAACTTGAATAAAATTGAATTAGTTTATATTTAAAAATTGATTTCTTAAAAGTTTATGATAAATTTATGTAGTCTAATCTCATAATAAATCAAATATAAGATAATACTATCTATAATCTAATTTAATATAATCTAATTACAGTCTCAATCTCAATCTTCATTCAGTTCAATCTAGTTCTGTCCCATCCCGACTTTTAATCGTAGCCTCAAAGTTATTAAATTATCGTAACAATACTCAAGTTAATTTTGCTCTGCATTTGCTGGATGTACAGTTGGCCAATGAGGCATGCCACATTGACCATTTGTGGCTCGCATGCGTCCTGATCAGTTGGCTGCGAATCTAAGTTTTTGGGGTGGATTTTCTTGTATTTTAACTGCATACAATAAGTTACTTAAAATAGGAGGTAATAAATGTAAAGTACCCTTGAAAGAAATGGTTTAGTTAATAATAAACGATCTATTTCCGTGGCAAGTACGTATTTATTCTTGTCAGACTAAAGATACTTTGTATTATTTATTGTTGGGACATATATTAGGATAACTCTTTTATATTAATTTATTTAATAATATTATACATTAATGGAAAACTCATATGGTTTGTTATGATTTTTCATGTAATTTTTTTTTTTTTTGTTACTTTGAGATATATTTGTAATCGTGATAACTTTTTCACTTGAATAAATTTATGTTTATTTTTTAGTGTTTCATTGAGCTATGCTTTTTTAGTAGTTGATTTGAATCTAATATACATAATTTTCAATAATACTATGGGCACTGATGTGTACAATATATTTATACCATTTAACTGAACTACTATAGCTTAATAAAATAAAACATTTTTATGTGCTAATTATGCGTATATGATAATAAAATAATTGGACTAGAAGGTGAGACCATAAAGGTTCCACCTATTTACTGAAAATGTGGTGAGATGGCGTCATTTGATTGGCGAGTTGAAGATAGAGCAAAGCAATTAAGAAAGATAAACAGTAACTGAGAAAAGTGACCTTTTCTGTTTCTCCCGTTAAGAAAGGAAAGGAATTAGCGGGGAGAGCGGGAGAGGCAACAGCCAGCAGCTACACAAATTTAACAGCCTTTCATTTCTCATCTTAGTTGCATTCCAACACTAGACAGTGCACACGTGGCGGTCCCACGGTTCCCTATTTGAGAGAAAGCGAAAGAAAGAGAAAGGAAATGAACGATGGAGAATGATCCGATTTTCAAGTGGGGGTTCCCCGTGCAATTATCGACTGTACACGTTTTAGCAAAGGCCAAGAGCTAACTGGGAGGAGAGTGGATTCAAATAGTTGGTGAATGATATGATTTTTTTTTGGTTCACGCTTCTCTCGGTGCTTTGATTTCAGCAAATGATATCTATCTAGATCTGCTTTCAATTCTTTTCCCACTGTTTCTTTCGAACTCTCTTCTCCTCTCTCCTGTAAATTCAAATCAAATCAAGCGTAACGGAGAAGAAAAAGAATGGTTTATACGTCAAGTGTTCGGTTTCCGTGTGTGCCGTCAGTGTACAAGTCCGCTGAGTCCCGCTTCAATGGTGATCGGAGGAGAACTAACCTCCCTTTCTTCTTGAACAAAAACTCTCTTTCACGTACTCTCTCTACTCCTTCAAATGCCTACTCATTTCGTTTGTTTGTTTGTTGGTTCATTCAGATTCTTAATTTGGTTTTGATTAATGTTACTATAAGCAATCCAATGTTGTGTTATTTTGACTGTTTAAGTGAGTTTCAATCATTTGGAGCTGCGGAGAAAAAAATTTCTTATACCTTAGAAATATGCTCTATAAGCAAAGCGTTTGGAGCTCTTGAGCGAGTTGCAGACTGATGCCAGACATCGGATTTTCATTTTCATGTAGTAAAATCGTGGCATCAGGAATGCATGTACCGTCGTACTGTAGTGATTATTTGTCGTCATATTTATGACTCATTATACATCTCTACCCTTTGGTTGTATGTTAATTTATTTTTTAAGTTGAACAGAAGTTAATGTATATTCAAAATTCTCTCATTGGTGCGTGGTGATTTTATTTTCTTCTTATATTTACGATGCTGATTTTTTGCTTATATGTAGGGAAGATCTTTGCTGGAAGGTCTTCGAAAGATTATGATGCCTCATCTTTAACAGTCACTGCATCTGAGAAAATCCTCGTTCCTGGTGGTGAAAGTGACGGTAGTTCATCATTGACAGATCAGTTAGAAACTCCAGAGTCAGTTTCAGAAGATCAAGAGGTCTTTGATGTTCTTTTACATGTTACTAGTTGCTGTTATCTGACTTGTATTGGTAATAAGAGGCAAACATTTACTATTGACATAGCATATACTTGCATTTATATATGATGGAAAGTATTGGCCAAAAGGTTTGTGAAAATGATATTCATAATTGCACCCATAACTATTGTTGGGATGGTTTAGCTAATTCTTCGGTACATAGAGTATTTCTTCTCTATTTTGGTTGATTGATTACTTAACAAAAGTACCATAGAAAAAAGTTATGGGGATTGTGAAGAAATGTGTCCTTTGATCATTTGATTTCTCTTTCCAGAAGGAAGGATTGTGACATTGTGGGATAGTTAGACCAGGTTATGTTGTCTTCCACTGGGGCAAGCAAGTTTGACATGTTGTAGTGCTTTTTTCCATAGTGACTTTACATGTTGGTGTATCTATTATTAGTGTCCTTGGCATGCCAGAATTTCTTTCCTTGTGATGGTAAAGAAATTTTGGTAGAAGTATGCTTGGCTTGATTGAATATGTATATGCATGTTTATATTGATACATATGAACACGCATATATTATATCACACATTTATATGAGTTAAGGTGCCTCTAGATCCAAAAAGCTTAAATTTGTAGATAGGTATTCAACATCATTACTAAGCTTTTGTAAAACAACTTTCACATGCAAAGGCATGTAATCAAACACTATTATAATCGTGAATAGAATCATAACCACAAGTGCAATAAAAATACAAACACAAGGTACCATAATTTGGTTATGCAGCGGAAGGACTCCAACAAAAGACTACTTGGTCATTTTGGTTTTAAACCATATTAAGTTATCACTAAAGACCAAAGCTTAAGTTAATGGGTAAGTGCCTATATTATTAAGGTAACAATATATGATCTACTGAAAATACAAAAACATAAAAACAGAGTTTCTCCTATAATTTATGCACAATTTTTTTTTTCAGTGGTGTTGTGACTTAACTGAATGATGAAATGAGAGAGAGTATTGTATTAATTACAGGCCTAATGGGAGATGTGGTAAATGGAGAGTAATGCTTGTTATAAGACTGACTGGACTAGAATACACTTGTTAAGTATCATAAAAGATATTGTATATGTCATTAGTTTGATATTGGGAAAATACACGTATGCCCAGTATGTCTATTCTCATGATAGTCTGATTTTTACCCGCTGTTGTTTTTGAACTTTGTATTTTCTTTTAGGTATCTCATAATGTAGGTAATATCCAAATGGAAGACAATGAGACAGTTGAGATTGAAGAGCAAGTGTCTGCATCTTCTTTTCTTGGTGATGATGAGAATCCTCTGAATGAGCAGGCATCTCCCTTAAAGGGCGAAGTAAGTATTAAAAAGAGCGAAGATAAAAGTGAAACTAGACCCAAGTCCATTCCTCCACCTGGCTCTGGTCAAAGAATATATGAGATAGATCCAACTTTGACAGGTCATCGTGAACATCTTGATTACCGGTGAGTTAATTGTCCAACCTTCATTGGCACAAGTAACACTTTGTGTCTATTTGATGATTCACTGGCCAAGGGCATAAACATCATTGCTATCAAATTAATTGCTTCAGTTTGTTGTACTTAAGATATCTGGTAAGCAAATTTGTTGATCTTAATATTGATGCATTTGGGTCATATTTGGTGGGCCTCTTGCCATTGTGTTGTTGTTGTGTTTCCTTGGGTCTTGCCTTTTGGAATGGAGTAGATTAAGTCCTTTATTTTCCTGGCTAGACTCTATTATCTCATGAAACACTTCTGTCATATGAATAAAACACATAGTAAATTGGTAAACTAATTTGGCCTACAACTCCTTATTTGCCTTCGCTCTTTTGTGTGTCCTTTATTTTCATGACCACTTAATCAGGCTCATGTGTTTCACATGCATAGAAACAAAATTCTCCCTCTCCCTCTCTCTATTTGTGTTCATATGTATCTATTCTTACCGATTATATATCCAAATGTGTGACTAAAAGGTGATTATGAAGTAAAAGATGTTCCAGTCTAATTTTTTTACTAAGGACAAACCTTTTTATTGTTGCTATGTGATTAAATTTTTATTCATTTGTGTATCTTGTCCTACTTTCCTGTTTCCATTACCTATTTATATGTCCAAGATTAGTCAAAGTACTATTATGATTGCAGTTATGGACAGTACAAAAAATTGTGTGAGGCAATTGACCAGTATGAAGGTGGTTTGGAGGTGTTTTCTCGCGGCTATGAAAAGTTAGGCTTCACGCGCAGGTATTACATGCTGCCATACTTTAGAGGTTTTGTCCGTGCATTTTTCTGTGTTGCATGTTGATTCTGGCATCCAGAGTGTGTCGCTCTTTTATAGTTGGGTGTGGTTCTTTTATAGTTGGTTTGAATATGTGTAATTAGTTGCAAATGAAATAACTATATGGACATGATATCCCATGCCAAGCACAAAACGAAATGAGAAAAAAATTTTCTTGCTTACTATTTGTTTCTATACTTGTGTGGTCAATCAGCAGTTTGACAAGTATTTTCAGTCGTCATGGACTGTAATTACAAGTTTTAGTTTTGGGCTTTATAATTTTGTCGCTTAGGAGGAGATGTGTTAATCCTTAGACTTAAGAAAGCGAGATATCTTGTTTATGGAATGAGAAGTGATATTTGTGCCTCTATCAGGGATGCTTCTAGTATTGTTGTTATTTCTCATGTAGTTTTTGTTAATCCTGCTGTCTTTGTATTTTTCATAATTTGGGAACTACATTTTAGGTCCGTGAACAGATTATTCATAAAAGCAGGTTCGAAACAAAAATTTGTGCAATCCTATGGATTTATTTAATTTTTATTCTTTGTTGTGGCATTTCTATGTGGTGGAATAGCTCATAATCATCTTATATTCATTTCCTTATGTCCCCTTCATGTGTATTTTATTATATGTATATCTTTTTTTCTTAAACTGAAGTTATGTTCTTCTCAAAATTTCTACATGCTCTCCTTCATATTCCAATCAAGTTTAATTTCTTCAAACTAATGTGTATGATAAGTAGAAGTTTCTGTTCTGAAAACATTCTCAATTGGTTTTTCAGTGCCACAGGTATAACTTATAGGGAGTGGGCACCAGGAGCTAAGGTTTGTTTTGATTTTGTGCTTAAGAATTTTAACTGTTAGACCTCATTATCTTCGTGCTAACAAATTATCCTGTTATTATAATCCGGTAGGTTTATAGTGTAAATTTCTGATCTGCTAAATCTCAGTACCTACATAAGGAGATGTGCAAAGAATAAGAAAGTTTTTCATTATTTTTTTCTACTGTGTGACAATAGTATATATAGGTTTTCTCTAATACACAGAACAGGAAACAAATCTTCCAAATATGTAGGGAGAATAAATTGGCTCCTATGATCTCTCTAACCGCTCACCAAATTCTTATTTTCATAAAATAAAATATTCTACATAATTACACACAATTTAGAAAAAATATTCTATACAATCTAGAAAGATATTTCAACACTCCCCCTCAAGCTGGTTTGAAAATATCACTCATGGCTGTCTTCCTCACTAGGTTCTTATACTGCGCCTTAGGAAGTCCTTTGGTTAGTATGTCTGCTACTTGGCTGGCAGTAGAAATGTAGGACAACATATTCTACATGTTTCTTTCTATCATGTAGAAAAGGATTGTGAGCTATGGAGATTGCAGCCTTTTTATCACAATAGACTTTAATAGGTGTAGGTATGGGAACCTTCAATTCTTCTAGAAGTCTTTTGACCTAGATCACCTCGCAAAAGCCATGTGCTACGGAGCGAAATTCTGCTTCTGCACTACTCCTTGCCACAACACTTTGTTTTTTGCTTCTCCAGATAACTAAGTTCCCTCCTACAGAGGTGCAATAACCTAAGGTAGATCTTCTATCACTCACGTTGCTTGCCCATTCTGCATTGGTGTAGGCTTCTATTTGAAGATGACCCCTATTTTTGAATAGGAGTCCTTTTCCTGGAGACCCTTTGAGGTATCGTAGAATTCTGAACATAGCTTCAAAATGTGTAGGTCTCGGTGAGTGCATGAACTGGCTTACAACACTCACTGTGAAAGCTATATGAGGTCTTGTGTGCGCCAAATAGATTAGTCTTCCAACCAATCTTTGATAGCGTTCCAGATCCTTCCCCTCTTTTGCCTCTGCTGCCTTTAGTTTCACATTCAGGTCAATTGGAGTTTCTATAGTTTTACAACCTGTCATTCTTGTTTCCTTGAGTAATATCAAGGATATATTTGTGTTGGTTAATAAAGATATCCTCCTTGGACCTTGCAAACTCCATTCGGAGGAAATACTTTAGTTTTCCCAAATCCTTGATGTCAAATTTGGTCTCAAGTTTGTTCTTTAAGCTATTGATCTCAGAAAGGTTGTCACCAGTCATGATAATGTCATCTACATACACTATCAGAATGGCAATTTTGCTTTCACTAGAATGCTTGAAGAACATAGTATGATCGGCTTGACTTTGTGAGAAGCCATGTCTTCTTACAACATCTCTAAATCGTTCAAACTAGGCTCTTGGCGACTGCTTTAGACCATATAGAGATTTTCTTAATCTGCATACCTTGTTTCTTCCAAAACTTTCCTCAAATCGAGGAGCAAGTCCATGTAAACTTCCTCTTGAAGATCTCCATTTCAGAACGCATTTTAGACATCAAATTGGTGGAGTAGCCATTCAAAATTAACTGCCAGAGAAAGAAGAATTCTGATGGAGTTGATCTTAGCAAACGGAGCAAAATTCTCTTGGTATTCAATACCATGAGTTTGGGTAAATCCTTTTGCTACAAGCCTTGCTTTGTATCTCTCCACACTCTCGTCGGCTTGCACTTCATTGTATAGACCCATTTGCACCCAACTGTCTTCTTGTCCCGTGGAAGATCGTTAGTACTTGATGTGTTATTTTTTAAGAGCATTCATTTCTTCCATCACAGCTAATCTCTAATTCATGCCCCCTAATACTTCCTGAACAGTTTTTGGCACAGACAAGTTAGAAATCCTAGACACAAATGCTCTATGAGTATTTGACAATTTTTCATATGACAAATATTTAGCAATGGGATGTTTAGTGCATTCTTGAGTACCTTTTCTTAATGCAATTGGAAGATCAAGATTAGAAGAAGACAAATTTGGCAAATCAAAAGAGGATAAAGGGATAGAAGCATAAGGAAGATTACTTTGAGTTGTATGACCATCACTTGTTAAATTAGATTGATAATCAGCTATTGGAACAAGTGAAGGAGTAGCACGTATGTGAAACCGCTTTCTGGTGTAAATCTGAAGCTCATTCTCCAGATTATGATTAGTTTCAGATACTTATCCCCTTATATTTGATAAAGTAATATCTGACAAATTTTGATTTCGAGTGCCATCACTAGATTCAATTCTTTGAACGATTGGTTCCAAAAACTGTTTATCGGGGATATCTAAAGAGATAGTTAATGTTTCCCAAAAATTATCTTCTTTACCTATACTCTCCCTCTAAAGAGATTTTTTCTGAAAGAAAGGCTGATCTTCAACAAAGTGTACATCTGTACTTTCAAAAAATTTCTTCGTTATCGGATTAAAGCATTTGTATCCTTTTTTATTTGAAGCATAGCCAAGAAACACACATTTTTCAGTTCTTGTATCCAATTTTGATCTAAAATTATTAAGTGTGTACACATGAAAAACACAGCCAAACACCTTTAAAGGGAGATTTGTCATTATTTGAGATGTGGGAAAACAATTCTTTAAAACGTGTAATGGTGTTTCAAATTTCAAGACGAGATGGAATTCTATTTATTAAGTAACATGCAGCTAAAAGGGCATTACCCCAGAGATATTTAGGTACATTCATAGAAAACATAATGGCTCTAGCTACCTCAAGTAGGTGTCTGTTCTTTCTTTCAGCAATGCCATTTTGTTGTGGTGTTTCTCGACAAGTTGATTGATGAACAACCCCTTTTTCTGTAAGAAATGTCCTAAATATTTGTTAAAGTATTCAGTCTCATTATCTGTCCTTAGAATGCCAATTTTGGTTTGAAATTGATTTCTATCATGGGGAAAAAATCTTTGAACCGTTGTTCAACATCTGATTTTTTTTTCCAATAAATAAACCCAACAAATCCTTGTGTGATCATCAATAAAAGTCACAAACCATTTTTTGCCAGAAAGTGTGCTAAACTTAGATGGTCCCCAAACATCACTATGAAACAAGTAAAATTTGTCTTGAAGCAAAATAGGGCTTTATTGGAAAAGAAAATCGTGTCTTTAGCCAAATGTCAAGACTCACAATGAAATTTTGAGCAATCAATCCCTTTAGAACAATTTAGGAAACAAATGTTTAAGATATGTAAAACTAGTATGTCCTAATCTTCTGTGCCATAGCATTATTTCATCATAGATAAGAGTTTGAACTAGTACTACTCAAAGCATAAGCTTTTTTATTACCAAAAATAGTTTCATCAAAGTCGTAAAGTCCATTCATCTCTCTAGCAGTTCTAATTGTCTTCCCCGAGTTGCGGTCCTGAAAAACACAAGTCGAAGGAAGGAAAAGTATAGAACAGTTAGCCTCCTTTTATAGTTTACTGACGGAAAGAAGATTGCAGGTTAGTTTTGGGACATGTAGGACAGATTTTAGAGTAATATTTTCTGAAATTTTAATGTTTCCTTTTCCTGCAATAGGTGAAAAACTACCATTGGCTATCCTAATTTTTTCAATACCAGAACATGGGTAATAGGAGTGAAACAATTGAGAACAACTTGTCATATGATCAGAGGCCCCTGAATCTATGATCCAAGGACCGGTTTTTCCTATAACAGAAAGTGTAATAGAATTATCACCTGATTGTGCCATAGAACCAACAGAAATATTAAGAGATGAATAGGATTTTAAAAGTTTAAGAAGATTATCTAATTGCTCTTTACTGAAAGGAGATGACTCAGCTTCATGTGCGGTTGGTGTGTTCTGCTCATTAGGTTTGTGTCCTCTGCCAATAGAAGGTCTGCCATGTGGTTTGTAGCATGTATCTCGAGTGTGACGAGGTTTTTCACAGTAATCACATCGGAGGTTACTCCTGTCTCCACCCTGCTGATGATGAGATGTTTTACGGCTAATTTGGGCCTCCGGAATGGCCAAGGCAGAACCCTTTACAGATCCGGTTGCACCTGCAGCACTTTTTCCAAGCATCACCTATCTTCGGCTCTCCTTCCGTCGTACTTTTGCAAAAACCTCTCCAATTGGGGGCAGAGGATTTCGTCCAATAATCCGGCCTCATACCTCATCAAATTCAACATTTAAACCTGCAAGAAACTTGAAGACTCGACCAACATCTACCATCTTCATGTAATGATTGCAGTCCTCGGATGATTTCCCCTCATAGTTGTTGAATAAGTCCAGATCCTGCCAAATCCTCTTTAAGAAAATGAAAATACTTTGTCACAGAGTCTTCACCTTGGCGGATTTATCCAAGTTGAAGCAATTCACATACTTGGGATTGGTTCCCCAAGTCATAGTACATCTGCGAGACATTATCCCATAGTTCCTTTGCTGTAGAATAGCAGAGATAATTTGCCCCAATCTCCTCAGTCATGGAGTTGACCAACCATGTCATCACCATTGAGTTTTCAGCGTCCCAAGTGGTATAGGTTGGATTCTTTATGTCGGGCTTCTTTATGTCGCCTGTGATGTAGCCAATCTTCCCTCTCCCTCTGAGATACAAACGAACAGACTACGAGCACTGGAGAAAATTTTTGCCATTGAGTCTGATTGTCGTGATCTGAATAGAGTGGTTTTCAGGTATGTTTTGGGTGGATTGAGGCTCGAATTGAGAAGCCTGACTTTTAGAGGTGACTTCGGACATCTTTGGAGGCAGAAAAATAGAATAAAAAACCCTAGTTCTCTCTCTGCTCTGATACCATAAAGAGATGTGCAGAGAATAAGAAAGTTTTTCATTATTTTTTTCTGCTTTGTTACAATAGTATATATAGGCTTTCTCTAATACAAAGAACAGGAAACAAATCTTCCTAATATATAGGGAGAATAAATTAGCTCCTATGATCCCTCTAACAGCTCACCAAATTCTTATTATCGTAAAATAAAATATTCTACATAATTACACACAATCTAGAAAATATTTCACACAATCTAGAAAGATATTTCAACACTACATTATAGACAATTGATTTCTTGTCATGATCTACTCTGGCATGTTAGATTACTCATTATACTGATATATGAAAAATGGAAACAAAGTCGAGGCTCTTTGATACATTTTTTTCGTTATTAAAAGGATAGGCCCCTACTACTAGAAGTGATGGATGATATATATGCTGATTTTGCTCTTGTGGCGACATTGTGAAGTGATATGTACAACTGGACTCTATAGACATGTTCTGTCTGCTTATGTTACATTGAAAGTTTGACACAATTTGATACTCTTTTGTAGCAGCAGCTACTGGTAACTTGACTATGAATATGGTTTTTAATGTATACATGTTCCTTCTGTTAGTAATTTTTTTGTAAAACTTATTTGCTTATTGGGTTCTTGTGACGAAATACTTTTGGTAGTCATGTAAAATGTTTTGCACTATTTATTTTTCCTTTCATATATAGTGATTGTTTACTGCATCTTTTCAGTCAGCGGCATTGATTGGAGACTTCAATAACTGGAATCCCAATGCAGATATTATGACCCAGGTATGTTGCTTTTTGCTTTTGTGCAAGTTCCAGTGTCGATCAACTCTCCATTGCGCTGACATTGTGAGTAGATGTAGGAGATATCCATCCTTGACATAAACTAATGAAAAATTGCTTAACTGATAAGAACTCTTGGATACGATAAATTGATTAACTGAGAGTTGCTTTGTTTGGTAGACCTAAATGTGTTTTCTTTCTCAGATCAATGGAGATGCCTCTGTTATTTACTTATCGGAAGAAAACCTAGATTAAAAATATATATACCCTCTGGTACTCACTTTTATGTGTTTGGGTTAGTGTATCTTATCGATATTCTGGGGTATGTTGCACTGTGGAAGTATTCAGAGTTTATGTGAAAGTAGTTTGCTGCCCGACAGTTTCTCATGGAATTGTCAAACAGTTTCTTTATGCCATCTAGAAGGATCGTGTGAATAAACTCCTAGCAATCAATTTTGGGCTGTCTATTTATGGAATTGTGAGTTTATCACAGACATTTCATTGAGTTGTATTTGCATATTCTTCTAGGCTAAATTTATAATTCTTGAGTTCAATATTGCACCTGGGCTTGTTAAGTGGATCAGTCCCACATTATATTGGTGATAGTGCACTTGTTATAATTAAAGGCATATTCGTATTTATTTGTATCTTCAATAGGAAATAAATGCCATAAAATCTTATTACTGTTTGATCATTTTGTTTATGTTTGGACAAGGTGTTACCTTAAATTTTTTGTGAGACTGGTGTTTATGATACAAAAATCTTATCTTGTACTGTTACTAGCCTAAACAGAACATGTAAAGGTTAAGATTTCTCAAGGTATCCCATTTAATCTCATAGTCTCAATTCAAGGGAAAAAAAAGGCTAGGCTTAATGAGCTATTTAGCTTGAACTTGAGTTTGGTCTTCGATGCTTCTACAAATGTACTAGTTAAATGAACTCCTAAAGAGCAAAACTGAGATGTTCAGACTCTATTTGTTGGTACTGAAAATGAAACAAGCTTCTATTTAACAACACACTTCAGAAAGCTAACTGATTATAGTGCCTAGAGGAAGGCCAATCGCAATGTTATTGTAACTTGATAATTAGACTGCTGGGTGCTTCTTGCCAGTTTAGTATTCTCATATTGTATGTAATAATTTCTTTTTTTTTTTTAATTCATTAATTTATGAATCATCATTTAGTCTCTTACCGCGTGAAAATCATTCTTAATGTGTGAACAGAATGAGTTTGGGGTCTGGGAGATCTTTTTGCCAAACAATGCTGATGGTTCGCCACCAATTCCCCACGGTTCCCGTGTGAAGGTAATATTTTATTTTTGTGTGGACAAATTTTAATTTTGGTTCTAAAACTCTTTTTGTTTGCTTCAGAATATTTATTACTCATTGGTTATGTATATTTGCTTTTGTTAGAGAAAACACAAAAAGAAAAAAGGAAGAAAGGAAGAATTTACTCTCTCCTTTTTAGTTAACATGTTTAATTATTCAGCTGCAGCTGCAAAAGTGCCCGGGATGAAATTGTTTGAACAGTTTATCTGACCAAATACTTAATTTTTGTCCTCTTTTTTTTATTTTTTTTTATTCGTGTTTGAAATTTTACTAGAGAATATGACTATACTATTTCTTACAATGAACACACTCTTATAGGCAATATCTGTCAAAGTGGGCAATTTTTCCGTGGTGCAATTTTGTCGGCATTATTTCAGTGGTCACAATAATAGTTAAAATCATAAAATTTTTATTCCATGATTAATATTCTGGTTAGTCAGAATAATTTAAAATGCGGGTTTTGTAGGTTTTTCTCCTACCTATTTTGTTAGGCAGAAACCACAAGAGACATAGAAGGTCATGAGAGCTCAATCTTTCAGAGTCTCATAAATTTACCTCATCATCTCACATGTTTGAAGTTGGTAGTTATGGTTGCTTTAGTGCATTTACGTCTTAATTTCAATGGACATTTTCATTTGTCTTTCTGTAAACTCCATATTGTTCCAAAACATCCAAGGCAAACAAAGAACCCAAAATTTTTCATGTGTTTTCTTCCATCATTTCAAGTAGCTTACAACATCAATAGCAAAACCTTAAGAAACACCTGGTTAACCAAGGAAGTTACTTTAAAGAATGAGAAATATACTATGTTTCTATTAGGAATTGATAGAAATAACTCTTTGTTTTTAATTTGCAAGTGCTGAATCTGGTAATTAGCCATATTTTTATGCCATGAAAGTTGTATGAGAGAACCTCCACAGCTAATGAGTTATGTGAGACCATTAATCCAGATTGTTAAAACTTCAGTGTCTGGTAACAGGGCAGTTTCAGCATCTACGGCCACTGATCTCAGCTTTATGATGTCCATGCTCTGTGTTCATGATCACTGTGTGGTTGCCAATATATATATATATATTTTCCTGTGCAAAGCTTTTGTAGGGTAACCATAACTCCAAAAATTTCAGCTGATAGGAAGGGGACCAACAGTAGCATTTAAAGTCTTCTGACAGTTTTGATATGTTCTGATTTTTTATGCTCTCTTTTTGATTGTTACACATTCCTTTTATTTTCGGTAGAATACTACTGCTAGAGTATAGAACACATGTAAAGATATTGCTTGCTTAGGTAGGTGAGAGCTTGACCAATGGGTTATATTTTCTTTTTTCAATTATTTTGGGCTGTTGTACTTATGTAAATTATTCTGAAGTGGAAATTTGTGTGATTGTGCTGTCAAAAACTCAGTTGTGATCATTCAATTGTAGATTCGCATGGATACACCATCTGGCATTAAAGATTCCATTCCTGCTTGGATCAAGTTCTCTGTACAAGCTCCTGGTGAAATCCCGTACAATGGCATATACTATGATCCACCAGAAGAGGTAGGCTCTGCAATCTTCTCTCACTAGATTTTTGCATAACATTGCTGAAATTTTAAGATTTGAACATGTCTGAAATTATATGGACTTGGGTAAAATTAGAGCAACAGTAACATTAGCAAAGGAAATAGAAGCAACAATAACATTAACAGTCAGCCATAATATGGTGAATAATTTGTGACTAATGTGAAATAGTTGTGTATGATTTTGAGGATGCTGCTCTACAATCAAGTACCTCTATAACCACAATGCTGGCACCTGTATAGATTGCCCCTTCATAAGTAAAGTGTTTTCTCTCATCAATGAGTTGTTTATTTTTAGCTTATCAAAGTTGCTATGTATGTTCACAAGTTAGCATTTATCATTTCATGAGTTTCTCTATTTACTCAATATTGACAAATTCAGTTATAAGTTTTCATTTATTTTTGCTATTCCTATAATGATCAATTATCGATCTTCTTTACAGGAAAAGTATGCATTTAAACATCCTCAGCCAAAGAGGCCAAAATCACTTAGGATTTATGAGGCACATGTCGGAATGAGTAGCACGGTATGCATTTCTTTTCATTCTGGTCTAATAAACTATTAATTGATGATCTCCTACTCCTATACATATTGTTTTTTTATTTTTTTATTTTTCTTATTTTTCAATATAAGTGAGCAAATTGGATTAATTTATTAAAAGGGAGAGACACAATGTAGATTAAGTGTCCATAGAATCCAAAAGACGAGGGATGGGTAAGAAATTTACACATCTATAATTGTAATGACTATTCATCCACTTCCTGAACAAAAAAGTGCAGGAACGGTACCACATTAACCTAAAGCGGAAAAAGGATGAATCTTGAAACTCCTCAACAACCAAATCCCTGAAGGAAGCAAAAAGGGAAAATCATCCCTTGAACTAAAACTTTTTTTCTTCTCTCTTCTCACCAATAAATCCTGTTGGCTATTGCTTTCACAGAAAGAAAGAGAGAATTTCTTTCAAAGAGAGGGCGAGAGAGGAGGTTAAGCAACAAATGTTCAAAGAGTTGCGACTTTCTATCCTTTTCAAAGGAAGAATGTCATTAGCAAATTTTTAATTGAGAAGCTTAAATCTTCTCTTCTTACAAACAAGGATACCTTCCTCAAGGTTGGCCTCGAAAGCATTATCCATCAATCTAGACAATCTATCCACTACTAGAGTGAAGAAAAACAAAGAGTGAATTTTAACTTTTTGTTGTTCCTAAATGTCCCCCTGGCTGGCCTGAGAAATTCATAGAAAAATTTGACTGACCTATATCATTTTCTCCAATTTCTTCCGAATGACTTGGCTTCAAATACAAAGTTCATGAAAATCCTATCTGCATGATTGTAGGTTTCTCCAAGTTTGTCTTCATCACTTCTTTAAATCTTCTTGTACACTCCATAACCTCATTTGATATTATTCATAAGTAATCTTCCTAGCTTTGATAAATGCTGACTGAATCATTACTATTGCATCTCTTAGAACATTTTTCAGGCAGATGGAGAGAATTTTTGCCATAATATCTTATAATCTATTATGAAAGTTGATGGGTTTGATGTCTCCATTCTTGCCTGACACTTTTTTTCGTATAAGGCAAATGTAATTTTATGGTGTCACCCCTCTCTTGAAATTCCTTCTAACATTTTTATCACATTATTCTTGCTAACGCCCAACAGTTTGTGCAAGGCACTTTCTTTGCAAAGCATTGAAAAATGTCCTGTTAATTTCCTCTGCCCAAATTACCTTGCCACGAGCTAGCCTGCTATTGTTGGGATTGGGTCCAATAGAGCCCTTGTCAGCCTTGAGATTCTTCTATTAGAATATGAATTTGGGAAGTATTT
Organism: Boswellia sacra; assembly: GCA_013180625.2. Lineage (NCBI taxonomy): Eukaryota > Viridiplantae > Streptophyta > Magnoliopsida > Sapindales > Burseraceae > Boswellia > Boswellia sacra. The sequence goes on from SNVD02011968.1 coordinate 28,011, forward strand.
ATTAACTTTTTTATCCAATCTCTAATTTTATTTTCCCAAAATGTGCTCTTCAGCCTTCAATCTTTTCCCTTTTTGTTTCTTGCCAAAATGGCTATATCAATAGCTGACTTATTCAATTTTTTTTTTTTTTTTAAATTGTGAGCTGTTCTTTTCTTTTTGTTGTCTCCCAGTCCATGATATTCCAACAAAGAATCCTTGTGATCCTAGATTGTCACCATTTTTTCCCATTTGCAACCTTGTATTGAACTAAGGCACCATCACTAGCTTTATCTTCTCCAAAGAGGTTCCCGAATTTCCGTAGATTTCTCCTCATGTTTATTCATCATCATTAATCAATTTACAAAAAGTGGTTTCTTTTCAAACTTTTTATAAAACTTTACTGGGAAAGCACAGGATTGTGCTTTTAGATTTGTTCCTTCTGGATCCATTGGCTTTAAAACAAACCTTGAATACATATTTCTTAATTTTCTATATAATCTTATAGTGTCCCTTCATCCCTCTCGTGGTCAACTTCATCTATTTCATCTTACTTTGGCTCCATCACCTTCAAGTTAGAGATTGTCTCATGCAGGAAATCAACCTTTCCATGTTATTAGTCAACCTTCTTTGATTACTTTTCTAATCAATAAACCCCAAGGGTTGCTCCCAAGCTCAGTGATATTGCCACACTCCAAGTTGGAGTTTTGAATCCTTGTTGTGAGTCGAAAGAATTCATGAATTGATGAATGGGTTTTTGGGTGGGATGAGTTCTTCACAATAAAAGGTCCAAGATTGAAGTCTTTGGACGGTCATGGATTTGTTGTGTTGGGTTTGAAGAAAATCTTCTCTATTCTTGTCTAAGATCAAATTGCTTCCCTTTAGGCTGAACTGAAAGATGTTATCACCAATTTACAACTATCCTCAAACTTGAACCATGTTACATGAAATGTTATTGCTAGACGCTCTAAGTAAATAAAATAGATCTTCTCAATTTGAAGGTCCACTTTGACAGCTCCCTGTTTGGTCCTATGCATGGTTTGCAAGCCACAAACAACAGAAAGTGAATAAATACATCATTCAAGATAATGAGGCCTAACTTGCCCTTTCTCTTGGTCAGATGTGGCTATTTTGGATTAATAATTGGATTTATTATTATTATTATTATTATTATTATTATTTTAAATCCAATGTACCATGTGGAATCCTCAGTTTTTTTTTTCTCTCTGTTCTCTATTCCTATCCCATAGGAACTAGGGGCTGCTTTACATGGTTTATGTCACCCACAAGTCGGCACTGTCATAATTGGTGGAGTTTGTTTATCATGTATACTCAAATGGGATCTGTTTGGTACAGTTTATTCAAGTAGAGCGCGTAGAATAGATGTAAAACGAGAGCTTTTAATAAAGTGTTATAAGTTATTTAATTAAATAATTCTATTAAGTGCTTTCTACTTAAAGGTACCAAAAAGTCTTATTCTGAGAGAGTTAAGAAAAAATTTCTAAAAAAAATAGAAGTATCTTTAACAATTTAACACTTAAACAAAGTCACTTAGAGCAGTCTCAGTTTGGAACTTTACTAGTAACCGCAAAACAACCTTTTTAATAACCCATAAGCCTTTTGTTGAGTTGCAAACCAAATGACACAAAAATTTTGAAAAGATCTTTCAAAGTTAAAGAATCTCTTTTACTTAGCAAATAAGCTGAAATATCACCTACTTGAAATACTTTCCCAGAAAAAGTCTTCTTGGGCATATTAATTACAAGCCAATCCTTCTAATATGATTGCATAGCATTTAAACTATCACGTTTTGCACTTAAGTAAAAAAGTTTGTAAAACAAGAAGAAAATATGTGAACAACTAACTTTCACTTTTATTATCCAGTGTTTTGATCCTTTAAATGCATTAAACTATATCAATCAAGTTTCATTTATCAGCTTTCTTTTTCTAATATCACATTTTATCCTCAGCCATGTTGCTTCTTTCACTTTATTTTACTTATTTATTTGTTTAATAATAAGATTCCTGCAGTTGATGTGGTGAAATTGGTACCATAATCCTCCTTGAACCTCTTATTTTTTTCGGTGCCATGGTATATTCCATTGTCATCAATTGTTTTTTCTTTCTATCTCACAAATTCACCAACTATGAAATGCAGGAGCCCCTTATTAACACATATGCAAAATTTAGAGATGATGTGCTTCCTCGAATAAAAAGACTTGGTTATAATGCTGTTCAGATAATGGCTATCCAAGAGCATTCATATTATGCCAGCTTTGGGTGCTTCTTCTTCTTCTTCTTCTTCTTAGCATTCATATTATGCCAGCTTTGGGTAATTATTCTTCTTTTTAACTTTTCTATTTTTCTGAAACTGTAACTGTGACTTTCATGTGATTCAGGTACCATGTGACGAACTTTTTTGCACCCAGCAGCCGTTGTGGAACACCAGATGATTTAAAGTCTCTGATAGATAAAGCTCATGAGTCAGGCCTGCTTGTTCTGATGGATATTGTTCATAGGTAACAACTAAATTTAACAAGAAGATTACTTTTAGAATCATTAGTTGACTTGTTGTACTGAATTGTTCTCTGAATTACTTATACATTATTATTTCTTTGTTATTCCCTATTTTTGATTATCCGGCTCCTACTACATGGGTAAACATTTTTTTAAGTTCTACAAAACTTTGGTCTAGACTTTGGATTTAGGTATTAGACTGGATTTGAATTTATGATGTCACTGATCATTGATCATAATTGGTAAGCTTTTAGTTGCCAAGGATAAGTTCCGTTAATTCCTCATGATTGTTACGTAAGACATTCATGTTAATTTCCTCTTTAAAATGGATGCCAATAAGCTAAATCAAGGATAGGTAGATTCTGCTAATATAAAATCTAGAAATGTTGAAGGTTATATGATGTATTCATAATATTTCTTGTAAAATAACAAAATATTAAAAGAAAACCAAAATATAACTAGGATGTTCTTGATTCTAGTCAGTACTGAGGGCTAGCTTGTTTTTTAGCTTGTTTTTTTCTCTGTAGTATATTTAATGCATCTTAATCTAAGTAACTAAGATAATTTAGTTTGATTTTTAACTTTGACTTTTTTTTGGGTAAATTTTTTTTTATCTAAATGGAAATAATCATTTTTATGGCTTTTATCTATGTACAAAAGTCTAATTTCATTTATAAAAATAATAATAAACAACATTATGTTCATCACGTACTTTTGTCTTTTGTTGCATTACCATCACTTCCAACACCACCACCACAACTTCCCACAATTTCGACTACAGCCATCCCTTGCTACCACGTGTAATCACCACAAGCACCAACACTACCAAACACAACTAGGGGGGGAGGGGGAGAGAGAGAGAGAGAGAGAGAGAGACCAAGCTATGGTAGCCTAACTCAATACCATGAAATGTCCCATTTTGGAGTGTATGGTGCTTGATAGAGCTAGACATTGGAACAATATTCATTTTAACTAGACACGTGTAGGACAGCTTGAGGAATTGAGTTCAATTTAACTTTTGGTTAATTTCTACAATAAAGGTGAGCTTGTAGTCCTTGATAAGGAAATAATAACCAAAACAGTTCAAAAATGATTTCAAAAACTAATATTTAGCAAAGTCAAATAGTGTGAATAACAAAAAGAGAAGTTTCCTGGAATTCTTTAGAAACAAAGCCCTAAAGATGCTAAAATTTTAGTCTCTATCATACAAATGTCAAAAACCACTTTTCTATCTTCAAAGATTCTTCTATTTATGTCATACTAAGTAATCCTAAATAGCACCACTGGTATCTTTTTGAGAAATAAAAAAAATGTTAAATTGGGGTCTATCCAAGAGTACAAATTTATATTAAGAAGATCAGAATGTATCTGAATTATTACTCGTGAAAGGTTCCCAAACTTGCATAGCTTGTAATTCTTGCTGGATGTCCCAAGTCTGACTTTCTACTTGTGTGTTTATTTTTCATATATGTTAATGGAACAGTCAACTATGGAATCTCTAGATGAAAGCCTTCTGTTACTAGCTGAATCAATATTCTGTCTTTTTCTGTGAGCTTCTCTAGGTGATGCATTACGGCACAAGAATATCAAAATGAAGCATTTATGGATCCGTTTGTAAAGTCATTATTGTATTCCATGTGATGTGCTAGCAAATAATCTCTTTATTATTCTACATAGTGCTCTAAACGGAAATCTGCCTTCTCTCTCTCTCTCTCTCTCTCTCTCTCTCACTGGTTTGATGCAATTGTGAACTTAAAAATAAAATAAGATTCCTGTTTTGATGTTGATCTTAAGTTCAGTTGCCTTCAATCATTTCATCATACTATGTATGTTAGCTAATTATTATGTTTTCTTATAATATATGACCGCTACTATCCTCCGATGAATTCAGCCATGCATCAAATAACGTTTTGGATGGGCTCAACATGTTTGATGGAACTGATAGTCATTATTTCCATTCTGGGTCACGAGGTTATCATTGGATGTGGGATTCTCGCCTTTTCAACTATGGAAGCTGGGAAGTATGTGCTTGTTGCAAACTTTTATAAGTATCTCCCTGACAAAAAATATATATATATATATATATATATATATATATATATATATATTATCTGGCATGCTACAGTTAGTGGGATTTATGTCTTTCTGATACAGGTGTTGAGATTTCTTCTTTCAAATGCAAGGTGGTGGCTGGAAGAATATAAGTTTGATGGGTTCAGATTTGATGGTGTTACTTCAATGATGTACACTCACCATGGATTGCAGGTATTATCCTAGTGCATCTGGGAATAAATCCTCATTATTCTAGATGGTTTATAACGACCAGGTTACATGTTTAGAAGTTGACTTTAAATGTTGTAAATGATCTATATTTAACTTGATCAAGCCATATCCCAACAAGCTGGTTTTGGTATATAGATTTATGTAGAAGTTTAGTGAGACTAGTTTTAAACAATAACTCAAAGTTGTAGCTGTTAGCTTGTGCTATAGCATTTAATTTTATTGTCCTTAAAATGGAGGCTTCACTTGTCCTCCGTTGTGGCTGGAAATAAATCCTCATTATTCTAGATGGGTTATAACGACCAGGTTACATGTTCAGAAGTTGACTTTAAATGTTGTAAATAGTCTATATTTAACTTGATCAAGCCATATCCCAACAAGCCGGTTTTGGTATATAGATTTATGTAGAAGTTTAGTGAAACTAGTTTTAAACAATAACTCAAAGTTGTAGCTGTTAGCTTGTGCTATAGCATTTAATTTTATTGTCCTTAAAGGCTTCACTTGTCCTCCGTTGTGGATCTGACCAATGGCTGGATAATTTTGGTTGCTGTTGGAAAAATGGATGTCCTTTCACATAAAATGTTCAAACCAATTGTTCAACAGCCTAAGCAAAGCTGTTAGATAGCCATGTAATGAATCCATACTACTAGTCTCACGGTCATAAGCAAGAGCTTAGTTGATCTTTACACCATCTCTACAAAAAATTTTAAGCAGCTTATTTCTTATTCCACAAAGACTATTTATATTACCACTTTTTTCCATCACCTTTCAAACCTAATTGTATTTTACTTGTTATTTAAAATTAGTATAGAACCCTTCCTATATTTCTTATACGTATTGTTTTCTCATAAGTTGTGCAAGATAGTAAAAGGACAACTCTCGTAATATCTAGATGGACCTTGGGAAAAAGTAGATAGTATTTTTAAGTGCCATCATTTGGCTTTCTACTTTTACATTGTGATGTAGGACGTATTAGATTATAAATTAGGAATTTATAATTTTGATTTTAGGGATTTTAATAAATTAGGGATTTTGACTATTATTAGGGATTTTGGCTTCCTAAATTGGGAGTAATCCTAATTTGAGTCATTTTCCTAAATTAATGGTTTACTATTTTATTTAGAATTTAATTTTGGTATTTTCTAGTTAAACTAGGATTATGATTCTATTTCCTAATAGGATTTTATTTCCTAGTAGAACTAGGCTTTAAGGTCCTATAAATAAGAACCTTTAGTTATGTTATTTTCAGATTTGGTTGTTATTGTTTTTGATCTTTTAGTAAAAAGATTATTTCTCCCTCAATTTTCACTCTACTTCTTCCCCAAATTTCTTCTATTATTTCTCCCCTTTCTTCTGTCTACATCTCCCTCCCTTTCTGTTAATTTGAGGAACCCCGTTCCTCATCACATTGTCTTTCTGATTTGTTGCTTGAGTTGCAGGTGGCATTTACTGGAAATTACAATGAGTACTTTGGATATGCAACTGATGTAGATGCTGTTATTTATTTGATGCTGGTCAATGATTTGATTCATGGGCTCTTCCCTGAGGCAGTTACCATTGGAGAAGATGTATGTTTTGTTATCCCCTTTAAGTCATTCGAGCATCCTTTAAGTCTAGTCCTTAATCTCTTCTATGAGACATTGAATTTCAATTTTTTGTTAATAAATAATTATTATAGTGGGGTAAGTCAAAGAAAAATTTTTAATGGTATTATTGCATAATATATGTGGATATATCAGGAAAAGGCTACATGTGTAATAATATATGTTGCATAGGTGACTCTGTGTTTTCCCTCTAGTTTATGGCATGGACACCCACACTTAGCATGCTTACAAGGTTTTTTTTTTTTTGGTCCAGCTAGTGGTTAAGCGCATGGTTATTTTAGTCTGTGTTCTGGACATATACCCAGAATTTAGTCTTGCAAATTGAATCAAACTTCTTCATGCAAGAAACTCTAAATAAAAGCTCCACTGGCATGAAACTGTAATCCGGATCCTTAACAAAATTAGGAAAGAAGTACCTAACTGTACATATTGTTGCCCATGATTTTTGTTGATATAAACTTAATAGAGGTTGGGATTATTTCAAAGGATACTTTATATGGTTGGTTTTGGGGCGACACTAAAACATGTATTACTTCCTGCCTTATATCATTGAAAGGGGTTATTTGACCAACAATTGAAACTTTTTATCTTTTAAGATTCTTTGAAAATATTGACCTTTCTTTTTTAGAATTGACCCTATTTTGTTCTTCGTAGTTCTTGCTTTGGACAGTGGCAGGACATAATTTTTAAGAGTCCTGTACTCTAAGCTTGGTTCTATTTTTGATGGACATCCTTTCTACTTTGTGTAAATCCCCTTTCTATTCACTTATCTCACTTTAAAGAGGGTATCAAACGCCCTTAAGTTTAATGTTATTTATTTATACTTGAATGTTTGTGTAATATCCATCAGTAACCATATCACTGGAAGATCTTTTTGGAATGTTTCACATGTGAGCAGGGAAGAAAATCTGCACTTCCCATGAAGAATTCATGTGATAAAGTGGACTGACGAACTGGAATGCCTCTTATTAAATGGATAAATGACCTTCGTCAGAGGGTTAATTAGAAAATCTGACTCTGAAATTTCTAAATTTTATGTTATAATGTCAAAAATCTGCACCGAGGTTGCTCTGTTAGTTATAAAGTTTTCCCTATGCAGGTTAGCGGGATGCCAACGTTCTGTATCCCTGTGAAAGATGGTGGTGTGGGATTTGATTACCGACTGCATATGGCCATCGCTGATAAATGGATTGAGCTCCTTAAGTATGTTCTTATTAGAAGTACAAACTCTTGTTATTATTTTGACAATCTTGAAAGTGTTTTTATATATTATTATTATTATTATTATGTAATTATAGTGCATTGACAAGTAAATGCGTGCCTGTCTTGGAACCCTGTGTAGGAAAAGGGATGAAGACTGGAAAATGGGTGATATTGTTCACACACTTACCAACAGGAGATGGTTGGAAAAATGTGTTGCTTATGCTGAAAGCCATGACCAAGCTCTAGTTGGTGACAAGACAATTGCATTCTGGTTGATGGATAAGGTTACTTATGTTCTTAGTCCTTTTTTTCCTCTAGGACACAATATTTGTCAATCATATAAATAAAAATAGAGGTTGGTCGCATTCTTGCTTATTTACATATCATCGACTTTGAAGGAGTTTTTCACACTTGTCTGTCTTCTTGGTTCTATAATGAGAATTTTGGATGTGACCACATGAATGATTCAAATACCTCAGACGGTCGCTAATTACATGTTTATGCATATTAAAGCTTTAATACTATTACTAGGTCTTTTAGCTATTAGGTTGAGCTTTTAACATGGTATTAGAATGAAGTTGATCGCGAAGGAATACCCTTTGTTCCTTTCACACACTTTCTCAGTGATGGGAGATGGTAAGGATATATGATTTTGGGAGGACAGGTGCAGGGAGATCTCTCCTTGGGTGATAGTGCCCCTCATCATCATGGACTTTGTCCCGTTAGAAATGTTTCTATCTACTGTTCTGTTGTATTGTCTTTCCTTTCTTTAAGTTGGAATTAGGATTATAACTCAAAAGAAATATGAATGAAAGGGAAATACAAGAATTTATAGAGCTTATGGAATTGGTTAACATGAATATTGATTTAGGGGTGGGGGTGGTGTGTTTGCTTGGGTGGGTGTTGTTCGAAGGGGGAAGTATGGAAGAGTATGAAAGTTTTGAGGTGTCGGGCAACTGTTTTTTTAAACCATATGTTGAGTGTTGTTAAACCCAATCAATGAATTGAAATCTCTTAAGATCACTCGAAGACCCAAGTCTCTTTGTGGGTCATGGCTTCATGCAAAATCTAAAATAGAAAAATGATCCAAACTAAGTATTCTGCAATATGTCTCTCTACCTCTTGGTGATGTATTAGAACAATGTTGAGACCTCTAGTCACCTCTTCTTCATTGTTCTATGGCTTTGGAACTTATGCGCTAGACTTTGCAAATAATCCAAGACCTTATAGGCCATTTTGGGTCCTTGTGATTCCTTGTGGAGAATTTTTTTGCATTCCAAAACAGAAAGAAAGCTAAAACTCTTAAGAGTTCTGTAGTTTTTGCCCTTCTTTGGGAATAATATCAAGAAAGAGATAATTGCATTTTTGGTTAAAAAAAAAAAGATAAAATAATAGTAGAGAATTATGGATGTTGATTTACATTTTTGCTTCGCTTGGGCTTTTATATATTTAAGGAGCAGTTTCCTTTGGTAGGAAGATCATAGGAGCCTAGTTGTTATTGATTTGTATAGAATTGTTTCTCTTACCCTGATTTTCATATATATCTTTTTTTTTTTAATTCAAATTTTCTATTTCTTTTTAAGAGAGAGAGTAAACACTTTTGGTGGTTCTTTTTGAACAAGATAATGAAATGAACTACTAATCCCCTTATTCAAAACCATGTTATATTTTAACTTCTTTCACAATCATGTAAAATTTTCGAGGTAAAATTCAGAGACCCCTCTATGAACTATCCATCCAACATACCTAATATATTTCTTAGTTGACCTTATTTATTTGTGCATGTGAGCATGCGAGTTTGTATGCTTCCTTTATCTTTGAAATTTTAGGCTTGAAGATGGGGGCATTCATTCTTGATTGGGATTAATCTACTCAATTTTCTAACCCTTCTTTGTTGCTTTTTCCAGTCTATCACGCTTGTTGGAGTTGTATTTAGTAACATGTTGATGATATTATTTGGAGAAATTTTATATGATGGATACAAGTTTTAATTAACTTTTTTAAAGAACTTATTCATCTAATATTTTTTGCCTTTCCACAGGATATGTATGATTTCATGGCTGTGGACAGACCAGCAACTCCCCTTATAGATCGTGGAATAGCATTACACAAAATGATCAGGCTCATTACTATGGGATTAGGTGGAGAAGGATATTTGAACTTTATGGGCAATGAATTTGGGCATCCTGGTATGCAATTGGTTTTTAGTGTTCTCAATTTATTTGTCTATTTCTTTCATCATTGAATTAGCTTTTCTTCAGTATTAAATTGAAAGTTCTAAAATGATATGTTGTACTTTCTCTGTTCTTTTGTTTAGAATGGATTGATTTTCCAAGGGGTGAACAACGTCTTCCTAATGGGAAAGTGATTCCTGGGAACAATTTCAGTTATGATAAGTGTCGGCGAAGGTTTGATCTAGTAAGTTTTCAACTCAGAATAACAGGTTTATGTGTAATTTTCAAGTTTCAAAGGGCTACCTACTATTTTGTTACTTTTATGCTGGCACATTGTTCTAATTGCATTGCAGAATTAAGTATTGTAGTTATAGAGTGAATTGGGAAACCAGGCACAAAATCAATGAGAATTTCAAAGTAACTTTGAAATAATGCATATATAAGAACAATCAGCCAAGCTGTATGTGTGTGTGTGTGTGTATTTATGTTTATGTGTGTGCACGCATGTGTGTGTGTGTGTGTGTATTTATGTGTGTGTGTGTGTGCGCGCATGTGTGTGTGTGTGTGTGTGTGTGTGTGTGATGCCAAAGAACTACCCGGTTCTGTGTAAGCATGCTTAAGTGGTAATTTATCTTCATAATCCACGTAATTTTATTGTTCTTAATTTTGATTTTATCATTTAACCTATGATCACTTTAGAATGTACTTTAGATTGTTTTTGTTGAGAGATATACCTACTCTTATTTATTTTAGTGAACTTCTTTACTAGGATGTGTTCTGATGATGTTTGTATGGCTGTAAATTTTTGGTTATTTATTTCTAGGGCGATGCAGATTATCTAAGATATCGTGGAATGCAAGAATTTGATCAAGCAATGCAGCATCTGGAAGAGAAGTATTGTGTAAGTTCTAATTGCGATAAATATCTAGCTTTATTGCTTAAATAACTTGAGTATCTGTTCATATTTTTTATTTATTTAGTTGAAATTTTTTCTAGCATCAGATTTTAAATTATTTAGTATGGTATTTTCTAAAGTGTATTAATCCAAAGATAATGTATTTTGTGTGGACTTGTCAAATGGTATTGTAATGAATATAACCACATAAAATACAAGATGTGGAGCAACAGTTTCATATATCAAGAATCGACCAAATACAAATGTTAGCTAGAATTTCTTTTAAAACACACAAATATATAAATTGTATGAAATTTGTTGTATGACTTTTGTGACCTTTGTTTAGAATGACAAATGATACACTGGTTCATGGTTGATGCAGTTCATGACTTCTGAGCACCAATATATATCCCGTAAGGATGAAGGAGACAGGATTATTGTCTTCGAAAGAGGAAATCTGGTTTTTGTCTTCAATTTTCATTGGACTAACAGCTATTTTGACTACCGTTTGGGCTGCTTAAAGCCAGGGAAGTATAAGGTATATAATCTGTTACATTACACTTAACTTTTTTTGTTCCAGGTTCATGTTTATAGCTCTGAACCATAGTTTTGTTCTATGCATTTAGTTTTCATTTCTTACCTACAAAATCTTTCCCTGATTAAGGTAAATATTTATATGGAAATATGAAACAATAGGTTAACCATGATATATCTTGAAGTGGGAAGGAGTTTTAGATATCACATTTTGATTTGGGGTGTTTTTGGGTTTTCAAATGTTTAGGATTGACTGAAATCTTAAGTATAGTTTTGTCTATTATTCAGGCTTGTCTCCTTTTATGGATTGATTGTCCTCATGTATAGTTTTCATCTAATACAATTTATGTAGTTTCTTCCCAAAAAAAAAAAAAAAAAACTAAGGTAGCATATGTGACGTAAGCTGTTCTAGATTTTATTGAATTTTATTGCTGGGGGCATGGGCATTCGGGGAAGCTTTTGTCAATGGCCAGCTTAAAAGGATTTTGATTAATAAGCAATTTCACAAACTCTATGACCAAATTCTAGGCTTGTATTACACATTGTTTTGTGGCATTATCAAAGTTTGATCTCCCTTGCACTATTCCTCAATCAAATCTATCTCCTGTTCTGCCATTTGTTTGAATCTAGTATCTGATGGTGTATGCTTAACTGAAATCTCCTTTTCTGCCCCTGGGTTGCATCGAGTATCTGATGGTGTACACTTTACTGGAATCTCTTCTTCTGCCATTGGTGTGCATCTAGCATCTGATGGTGATTAGGACCTGGTTAAATTAAAACACAACCAGGATCTCGTGTTTCAGTTGTGCCATTAAATGATTTAAAACATATGTTTTAGAGTAAGGAAACAAAATTTTATTGAATAAGCAACCAATGCTATTTTTCCCTTGAATTCATTAAAAAAAAAAAATTAAAAGTTTGCTTTGGATCCTAAAATGAATACTTTAGATGACATACTTGTAAATTCTGTTCCTAACCTTATTGACTGTCACCCTCTGTCATTTTTTCGCATCTTGTCTCTTATGGTGATTTGCATCTTCTTGTGGTAAAAGGGAGGTCAACTTAGTTCCACTCGTTCAGCTAGCCATCGTTTTGCAAACATTTATGCCACTAAATGAGAAAACAGTCATATTCTGTAGTAAGGCAAACTGAATATACTTGGACAATGAAAAACAGCAAAATAAAATAAGTATAATGCTATGACATTAATTCGGAGTTGTCATATGAATAAGATGACAGGTGATAGGGCAATTGACTGACATTTTGGAATTCAAAGTTAAGATGCATACTATTACTAAAAGAAATATCTAAATCATAAGTCTTAATAAGAAACAAACTCTAATAAAAAACAAGAACAATCTGACTTTCATATGTAAATTCCTAAAATAAAATATTCCTCACAATAACTACTAAATTATAGATTCTACATTCTTCTTCACAAATTTTAAATGTTACTATGTTCCTTGAGCAGCATATTTCTGGGACTAATGGTATAATTTGTACCTTGTGAGTAAATAACTTGGTGTAATAGACAGGTCACCTTCAAAATAATAATTCTCTCTTTTTTTTAAATTAAAAATAATTTTCTTATATTAACCAAAATTTGGAGCTTTATATATGAAGCATTATTCTGTCATTGTATTCAATTATATAGTTTTTTAAGTTTTGATTTGTTCCATATTTCAGATTGTCTTGGATTCAGATAATCCACTGTTTGGAGGCTTCAATAGGCTTGATCATAATGCGGAGTACTTCAGCTCAGTAAGATTCTTCTAAGGATAACATTTTTATTATCATTCTTTTCATGTCCTTGCTCCTCCATTGTTTTCCATCTTGTTTCCTGTAATGAAACAGGCTTTTTAATATAATGTCGCTTGTGCAGGATGGGTGGTATGATGAACGGCCATGTTCCTTCTTGGTTTATGCACCAAGTAGAACAGCAGTGGTTTATGCTCTAGTAGAGGACAAATAGGAACCATGTGAGGGCTGAAACTAATATTAGCACAGCTTCTGATGATGTTAGTGTTACTTTAGAGAGCTCCTTGCTGTGTTTTGGAATTTAACATACTAAACAAAGGTGCAGCATTGAGTCTCCGCCCATCGCATATGCGATTTCTGGAAGTTTTGCCACCAGAGACTTAGAAGTCTTTATAGATGAACCAGAGTAAAGGCAGAGCATACATGCAGAATTTCAAATTAATGTGGAGCACTGGAGACCAATCTTAAACATGCAACTTTGTGGCGTTCTGTAAATGTTTCTTGGATCCTAAATTTTGTTTTCCTACGTATAGCAGACAATGAACTGCCAAACTTAATGCTATCATGCATCTACGTGAATGCATTAGCCTGATCATATTCACAGTCAACCCGAATTCGCTTAGTCTTAGTATTTTGCCATCCACTCTATATATCAAACCAGTAACTAACTGCCTTAAAATCATCCCCTTCCGGTGCTGTCATGTTAGTATGATGGCATATAAAAATTTTAGTTGATCTTTTTACTTGAAATTTTTGGCATTGGTCATCATTGATTTACTTCTCAACGGTTAGAAAGTTGTTGAACTGGTATGAAGATTACTGTTTTCTTGACTTATTTTGTGCAACCACCGGACTGTAATGGAGGAATGGTTGTAAACCAATATCAGGAATGTAAGTCAAAAAATTAAGTTATATAGTATGATCACCTAATTGAAAACTAAGTACATTAGAGATCCGAGTCGTGAACAATTTTACTTGAAAATCTTCAGCTTCAGTAGTTTTCAAGTTTTATTTTCAATCTTTTTAAAATGCTAAAGCTTCGGATCCAAATCCTGTTGGAGGCGAGCTATTCTGTTGGGATAGAATTTTGTTTGAGTCGAAGGGCCAGTATGAGGTTGTAATAGCTTAGGAAATAATCGATTTTGGCTATGTTATAGAAATAATCAACGTGTAGAAGAAGAATTAGTGTATTTGATAAATTGGAGTTTCAAAGTTATTCTGTTTTTCAAAAAGCACCTCATAGGTGTAGTGAATTCAACTCAGGTCTTTCATGAGTTGCACAAAATATTAAAAATATTTACGGATTTTGAAACCGCTCCCCCATAATTTTAAAAATAAACAAAAAAGAATTCGTCAAAAGATTTAATAATTAAAAAAAATATAAAATTAATTTAAAATTAATGAATTTTTCTTAAGGATCTGAATAACTTGCCTTGGTTAGTATAAGTTGTAACCTATGATGATTATAAGTGTATTTTTAAGTTTGATAGAAATAAAGGCATAGCCCTCCCCTGTCGTTTTCTAGGATTAGGAGGTGCAAGTACAACTCGACTAACTACTCTCCAAAACGTTATTAAGCCATTTTATACATACAGGGTGACAAATGTGCATTTTAAAGTCATGTTAAGACTTCAAAAACTATATACTCTTATTATAATAATTATCAAATTACCTAAAAAATTATATAAAACAATTGTTTTACTGTATTCAATAATTTTTATAATGAAAGTACATCTTTTACAAGTTTTTAGGCTTTTATAAGTTAAAAAATACAATTTTAGAAAATGCCTGAGTCGTGTATACAATGGACTGCAATGCAGTTGTCCAATCCAATGGTGCATGTAACAGATGCCAGGTAATTGAAGCGAATTGCCTGCTATTTCAGTAATTTTTTTCAGAGGAAGGTGTTGTCTTGTTGAAGCAAATGCATAGAATGAAATTCTTGCTACAATAACAAATTGTGAATCCTTCAAAAGAATTTAAGGCAATCAAACAGCAACAATTGATGCAATTTATACAAAACGTAATCATCATAAGAGTGTCTACGTATCTTGTATCAAGTAGATAATATCTAAGAAAATTATTAAAAAAAAAAAAAAAAAACACACACACATAAACACACACTGAAATTCAATTTAATTTCAGGTGCTAACGTAGCCAGTCTCTGAGGCAGAGTTGCGGGGCAAGTGATTTAGAACGCTTGTTGGTGATGAATTGGAAGTGGAAGAGCGCAGGGCCTCGGCTAGTGGGCCCCCCATTGAAGCCACCTGATTTGGGGGCCATTCTGTTGCCCAGTTGAGGTGAGTCTGATGAGGGCCTGCTGCATGGTCCTGATCTCCATTGCCCCCTGGGCCTGTTGAGAGTTTCAATGAGACATCTGATGCAGCATTTCCAGGCATTGAAATAGAGAGGCAGGTACTGGCATTGCTTGGACCATTGTTGGGTTCGGACTCGTCAAGCGATCTTGGCCAGTCATCAAAAAAATGCCTCAGAATGTGGACCTCAGATCTATTATTGTTGTTATTAATCTCGTTTGGAGGATCAGTTTTGCACGTTGAGGAACTACAAGAGGAGGCAAAAGAAGGTGATAAATAATAATAATAACAATGAAATAGCTAGCAAAGAACAAAATAATATCTCGAAACTAGTGGTTGGGGTAGATTTATTTGTACAACAAAAATCAAATATGAGACATGTTGGCCCCGCCACACTCTCACTAGGGTCCTACCTACCAGGACCAAGGATCTCAAATCCGTCTAAAGTTTTCTCTTCTTATGAAAAGATTCTTTGACGACCAAAATCACAATTCTTTATTTTGGAGCATCAACTTATCAAAACTGATTAACATTGTTCTTCTTTTCCAGGAACACTATGGATATAATTTTCAATTAATGAATAATTACGAGATGAGAACACGAGGCCATTTCTCTTTGTTGTTGTTGGTACGTATAAATAAGCAATTAGAAATCAGAAGATATTCAATTACCTTTGAATTTGATTGAAGGGAAGAAGATCAACTGAACGACGCACCAATGCTAGTGGTGAAGCAACAGCAGCAGCAGGGACGCTGGTGGTTTTGAGAGTCCTAACAGCAGCACCACCATCACCATCACCATCACCAACACGAATCATAGGACTAGTGGTTGTGGAGGTGGTGTTGGTGGTGGGTGTGGGTGTGGGGATTTCCACAGGCTTTCTTGAACGGTTGCGGCCACGGTGCATGTGGCGCTTGCAATACTTATGACCAGCCACTACGTCCCTAGAGCATCGCCATTTCTTCCCATCAGTCCTCCTGCACCGCCCTGGCTCTGGATCCATTGCAGCTCTTCCCCAATACCCACCTAATTGCAGCATTGTTTCACATATGTAACATTTATTTATTTACAAGTAATTAAGAAATTATTAAAATTGATCTGTAAAATCTACGTGATAACAAGGGCAGATCGAAGCTTGCAGTTAGCTAGGGCAAGCCTTAGTTAGGCAGATCTTTTTGAGAATTTTCATTTGGGTGCGCAAAAATTAATGTTGATATACATATGTAAACATATATAGTTGCCCAAAAAAAACAAAAAAAAAAAACATTGTTGATTGGATGAAATGCAATATTTAAAATATAGTCTCCATTCCAAGAAGCTGCAATGACAAAGCATGAGATTAGATGACATGGTAATTAAATAATTAAATTAATGTTGAAATGAAAAATAACTCACAAGGTAGCTGCTGATAATGAGAATAATGATGGAGAAAATATGGAGGAGAGTGGAGAAGGCCTTTCTTGATTGGCTGAAGGAGTTCAGATGGAATAGCAGCACCAGCTAACATGTATCTGTAGATCAAAGCCTGCAGCTCAAGCTCCTGCCTTTGAGCCAAGCTAAAGTAGCTTCCCATCCCTACAGGCCCAGAAGAGCAAAACTAAAGAATAAGCAAGCAAGTAATAAAAACAGTACTTACAGATCACTTTCCATTTATATATAAAAAAGTGCTGATGATCAGGTGAAGGAGAAGAGATCAGTGAAAGCAAAATCTCACAGGGAAATGTGGCTGACAGGCTGCTGACTTTGCTGGTGGGTTCAGCTACAAAAAAAGGGAGGGCAGATGACCCAGATGAGTGTTGTTGTTGTGGTTCAAGGAAGAGCTTTGGTATCTTTGCAGAGGGTTGTTGCTCTGACTCATGCTGCTCGACTCTCCATTGCTTCAGCTGCAATTCCATGGAGAGAGAGAAAGAGAGTTAAAATTTCTAGTTTGGTTGCTTTTGGTTTTGGTGTGTTGTGTTGGGTATGCGAAGAGATAGTTTGTAAAGCTTTTGCAGCCTATTCTGTCGTCTCTTTTTCTCTTTTTTTTTTTTTTTAAATATTCTGCAGATAAAGATGGAAAGAGAGATTACTCTGACACAAAACTGTGCAAAGTTTGTTTATGGCAGTGGGGAAGCCAAGAGTACATGAGGAAATGACAGTCAGACAAGACAGTGGAGAGATAAAAGCGCAATGCAATTATTTAATCAAATTTTAAAATATTACTAATTTATTTATTGACAAAGATGTGCTACTGCCACATAGATGGAGACGACATGTTCATGTTCATTTTATATACAAATACAATACAACCAGCAAGTACTCCTTCTGTCTCTCTGTTGCTTTGCCTTGGAACTAACAATAACAATTTAAAGACCAGATGAACTCCCAAAAACAAAAGTGAACCGGTTACCTAAACTCTAACATTATTACCCTCTTTTGGTTTTTTATAAATGTTACTGAAGAATCAGAAGAGCATGCCAAACAATACCATTGCCATGTCATATTCATATGCAAACAAACGTTGAGTTTATTGGGTAGTTCCAATGAGCCACTCTCAGAATCATTTTCATTTTCATTTGTCTTTCCCCTTCAGATTTCTTTGTCTAACCTAATATTAACCATATTTTCATATCACATAATTATATTTAATTATCTCTGAGAAGAATAAATCTAAAATGAAACTGTTGATAGACAAGAATAAATGAATCCTATTCTGATTTTAACATAATACTATACTAATAATATAAAATTTGTATGATTCAATTTATATTAATTCCCACAGGTAATATTAGCTCCATTTAGAATTTATTGTATAACATGAGACTAAGATAAATATAATATAAATTAATTAAAATGTATGATAACATGTATAGTTCAAATGCCATGGACATTCGTATCCTGATAAATAAGCAAGAATTAGGATCTTCTCCTAATATGAGTTTTTCTTCAGCTTTTCCAGATCTTCTACCACGTAAATTTTATTAATAATAAGTGGTTAAGATCCACGTTTCCTCTCCTTACATATATTTTATATAAATCACCAATTATGTATTTGTATTTTGCTCAAGTAAAAATCAAATTATGAGAGAATTCTAGGCTAAATAACAAATGATTAATCCCCAAACTCTTTTTTATCCTAAGAAAAGGAATTTATTATTATAAATCATATAGAAGGTAAAATGTAGAGCCTCATAATACCTGAAGGCAAAAAATATATATATAAATAATAGCTATCAAGCTATGAAGATAGAGTAACTCTGGGTATACAACCAACCTAAACAATCAAATTCATACAAGCTGATGTGACCTCGAGCCAAAAAAAATTTAAATAATAGCTATCCCAGCCATGAAAGAAGAGTAACTCTAGGTATATAACTAATATAAACAACCAAATCCATGCAACCTGATGTGGCACAAATTCACTAGATGAGTAAAAATGAAAAGAAAATTAATAAATTTTTAATAAATAAAATGAGACCCACCTATCCAATGATGTTGTGACAAATTAGGTTATATAGGTTTGGTTGTATAAGTTGATTGCAAATCTAGAATTATTCATGAAAATAGGAAAGGAAATCAAAATGCATCTATCCAAAACAAAGTAAATTGAAAAAAAAAAAGGCAAATAAAAAAGAGCTTGAAAAATTTTTAGTCAACAAAAGCGATAGACAGCAAAGAAGTCACCAAATATCAATCCTCAAAGTAGTAGATAAAAAACATGATGTTATTTAGGACATGTTCAATCTGAGGAAAGGAATGATAGATAAAAAGGAAAAATAGAGTTAAAGGAAAAATGGGAAGAAAATAATGGATTTAGAAATACTTTTTCATTGTTTCGTTTGACAATGGAACCATCAAAAGAAAGAAATAATTTATAAATTAATTGGACATAAATGTCCTCAATATTAAAATATATAATATCCATTATTAAATATATAAATTTTAAATTCAAACTTTCATGTAAATTAATTAACAATAAATAATCATCTATTAAGTTAATAGTATAATAATTAAGGTATTGATATTAATTATAATTTATAAAATTTTAAATAGTAAAATTTTACTTTTTCTCTAATAATAAATTATATATATTAAATTATATGGAATATTATGATTAGTTTAATAATCAGATTTTTTAAATAAATAATATATAAAATATTTATTAAAGATTAAAAATATCTATAGAAAATTATTATTGGATTATATTAAGATATTGTTATATTAATGTATATTTTTAAAATAAATGATTTATTAAAAATTAAATAAGTTTGCAGATTTCCCATCGACCACCGCTCTCCACTACCGGTGTTCAGTGAAAGTCAAGCGATGAAGTCACGGTCGGCTTCATTTGTCTCTTCATCCGATGATCTACCTATTCGTCCAAGTTCCATCGCTGATAATGTTGCCGTTTAGGTGCACGCTATGAATCTTTTCTTCAGATCCATCGTTAAACCCTTCTTTTGACAATGAATAGCATATCCTACGTCGATGAAACCACCTCAAATGAGTAAAGTATAGACCGACGATCACGTCGATACCGGCAGTGACTTCGAATGTGTTGAAGTGCTGACGGTATCCGACGGCAGCTGTCGCAAACAGTTTTTCAAAATTTGTAATATTTTTAATTTATGAAAAGTATAAAATTTGTAATTTTTTAATTTTTGAAAATAAATTAATGAACTATATTTATAATTATTTTGTTAATTATTTATAACATAATTTAATCAATTATTTAAATAATGTTAGTTTTGAGCGCATAAAAAATATATAAGATTATTTTCGTAATCTAACATCTTACTCCCAAGAAAACCAAGTTTTCCTTTGTTAGGGGAGTGGAAACAGATTGTTGAAATCTTAGGAACGTGGATTGTTGAGAATCAAATTTTCTAACCAAATTACTTCAACCGAACGCATATATATTAGGATTCCTAAAGAATTTGAAATCCTTTCCAAACGTCAATCGAACAGCACCTTAGTATTTAAGAAAATTAAAACAATGATTCAATGAAAAATGCATAAAATTAATTTATGCATTTTGTCAAGCATATATGTATCTTAATTATCTAATTATATGTATAGGCTTATTGAAATGGTCCACGTACGAGGAACATTAGTTAGAAGATAAATTTTGAGAGATTAATGTTGTAATTTGCTCGAGGTTGAGTATAATATTCTTCTTCCGCTTTTATGAAATTCATGTTGTAAACATGCCTTTAGTTTGATTTCTTTGTAAAGTAATGTAGCTAAAGTTCTAAAAAGAAGACAAAAAGTAATCATATCATACATGGCATATGTTGATTTATGAAAGTTTGAAGTTTCAACACTACACTAAAAATTTTAATATGGTCTATAAAGTACTGGCTACCTCTTAGCATAGCTTATATTATATTATATTTTGAAATGTATCACCGAAATATCCTTAAGAAGTAAAATAAATAATTTACAAATCCTAGAGACTTCTTAATTTAGAATAGTATATAAAAGATTAGTGATAAATTTCGTAAAACTTATCTTAACATTATCAAATGATACGATATAAATTTAAATTTACTATATCACTCGTTATATTATCACACCATCCACTTAACAAGCATTAATTAGATACATATTACTTGGCATATAAAATTATAATCTAATTTGATGTGAATATTAATATTCTACATAAAAATAGGAAACTGATACCATATTAAGGATTTTGATTTTTTTAAAACTATTGTTTACTATTTTTTTAATTTTCTTAAGATTTGAAATCCAATGGCTCAACCTGCATACAAAACGTTACCAAGCCATTATTATTGTGTTATCCTATATAACAATACAATATACTACATATATAACAATTTATTTAACATAATTTATAGAACCTTTATGATATAATATTATGGGTAGAGTTGTTAAATGCCATTGACTAATGGGCAATTTTTTTTTTTTAAAAAATTTGAATAGATCTTAATACTAAAATTTAAATGATATGTTTTTATTTTAATATATGTATTAAAATATTTGAAAACTTAATGTTTTTCACATATATCTTTATTTATTTATATTATTTTCACTTATGATTTTATTTGTCGTAATAGAAATATTTGTATATCAATATTTATTTATTAATTTATCAATAGAAGTATTGGCACTCTAATCTCTCACGCTCTTAGAAATTAAAAAAGAAAAAGTGTTTTTAGTAAATCAACTATATGTACACAATACCAATGTAACATTAATAGATGTGAACGTAGGATTAAACACATATTAGCACTAAAACATAAGTTTCTACTCAAATACCAAATTCTAATAACAAAATTACTCTTTAAACATCACATTAGACATTAGCCCTGTCCATTACACATCACATTGTAACCATTTTAGCATCAACTTTTGTCAGTCTCTTTAAAACGCTTTTAGTTTCGACAAGATAAACAAGCCAATTTTATTTTCAACTACTACATACAAAAAATTATTTATAGCTCTCTTTTATTTTAAAAAATGACAAACTCTGTTTTCTTTAATGAATTTTGTGTTTTTTTAGAATAATTAAAAAATATGTAATTGATTTTAAATTAATTTAATTTTTTTAAATAAAAGATTAATAATATATTATGAATATATTATTAATGACCTTGTTAATTACTTTCGGTGTAATTAATGCACCTAGGTGAGAGAATACTATATGTCAAGTAAACTTAGTAACTCAACTATTTGTTAAGGAATTCTATTCAGAAAATGTAAAAAAAAAATAAATTCTTGAGGCTTTTTTAAAATAATATTATTTTAAAAGTTTTGAATGTCTTAATTAAATTTAATATTTATTTCTCATCATTTAGCCCAACTATGACTCCCACTTCATACGGTTCCCAAACACATTTTAAGTTATGAAAATTACTCTTTGGCAAATTAGTTTATTTTGCTAACTAGTATAATATGTTAAATAATTAACCTGTTCAATAAACAAAAAATGAGATGCAATTTAAATAAGTAACATTATTCAAAGAGTAATGATACTTTTTTCAAATTTTAATTCTAAATCTCATCTCGAATGACATGATAAGGTAAAGTGTTATTTATTGTATAAATTTTAAAAAGATATGATATGCTATTACACTATAACATATATGATATACTATTACATTATAACATATATATTGGACAATTATTAATTGAATATACATCATTTAAGATATAAAATTAGAGTTTTTTTTAATGAATATCATTATTCAATAGAAAGATGTTGAGAACGATCTATCTATGCATTTAATTTAGTTTATGTTTCATGTGGATCATGACCGTGCTCCAAATTTTATAGGAAAAATTCAAAAATGGCCCAAATTTAGAGATCAAGTTGAAAAATGACCCACTGTTAAAAAATTTTAATGCCATGGCCCTTTTAGACTCGAAATTATTAATATACCCTTTTCATAAAATAAGCAAAAACTCATGTTATTATGATGTATTATGTATTTGCTTTTCTCCTTCGTTTGTTCTCCAACAAGCTCCCACCTTGCGCAAAACTCTTCGAGACATCTCTAATTTGGTCAAACTATTGCAAAATCCAATTGTCTCCATCATTTGTATCCACCAATCTTCAAGAGCTCCAAAAGTAAGACATCTCTCTAAATGATTTTTTTTTCTTTATTTAGTTCAAACATTATATGCTGTTCAAATATTTATCGTATAAAACACGAAAATAGGTTAGTTAACAAACATCAAATGAGCTTAGGACAAGGGTTCTTCATAGTTTAGTTGATAAAAAACTGGAATATTAGGTGTAGAACCGTAATTTTGGTAGAGGAAGACGATGACTCGACATACCATTCGACGTTGTCAAGTGTCAACCACTTGAACCGACATAGACTAAACAACATTGATTTATGTCAGATGATGTCGCTTGACATGGCTCAACTCTGGTTGTCGAGTATCGAGCTCATTGATCCGATTTTGAATGATGAAGGTGTCGTATGCTGTTATTGGACACTCGACATCTGGTGTCGAGTGGACTCGATGCTCGATATATGTTGTGGTCGAGTGTCGAATTTCTCGATAGATTTTATCAAGCTGCGTCGAGCAAAAATGCAGAATCCTTGTTTCTTGGACTTGTACGCCATGTTTTCATGCATGTTTTATTTAGGGATGGATTTTGAAATGTCTTTTACATGTAGGATGAAAACATTGCACATTTTGACGTCGCAAAATGGTTCTTGGAAGGTGCAACAGAATGATGGTTATATGTACATGGGGGAGAGGTCTAAGGCATCGATAATTCCTAGGTGTACTACTTATAATGAGTTGGTTGAATGTATAAATTAAAAAATAGGCTGGGATTTGAGTAAAAAAAAAAAAAACATAAGTTTAGCTATTCAAATCTCTTTCAAGGGTCCTTTTCCATTGCCAACTCCTATTGAGACTGACAAAGATGCTTATTTTTTCATACAATATAGTTTGGAGGACCAACAGTCATATACACCACTAATCGTTATAGTTGAAGATTAAACAAGGTCACAATTTGATCCATTAATGAAGAGGCGGAGTTCTTCTCATCTGCCTTTGCTTCGCTCAGCAAGTGGAAGCAACCAATTAAGTGAGTACACTCCTATTTACGCACAATCAGTTCTTTATGAAGAGGTTGACCTTCATTGTCAATAGTCTGTTGGGCATGCCTAGCATCAGTTAGTTGGTGTTTCAAGAGATGGAGATGTAGGTTGAACCAATCATTACCGTTGACCTTAACGATGGTTGCACAGAGGTTGTGAATGAAGTGCCTTTGACCTTTCCTTCTCCTATTCAATCTGCTCCTCCTCTTCCATCTAAAGGACTAGCGGCAGCTCAGATTTTGTGTTTGATAAAGCAATTGTAGTCATCATAATGATGAGCATCAAGCGAACACATTCAGGTGGATGCCTCCTGTAATGCATTTGATATCTACAGTTGATAATTATGCTACATAATTTATCATTGACAGAATTCAAGTTGTAGTTGGGTAGATTTTTAATACCAAAGCCGACTATGGGAGAAGCTATCAAATATGGCATTATGATACAACTTTCAGTTTAAGGTGAAAAGGTCTAACACAACAAGGTTTGAGGTTGTGTGTCATAGTCAATCTTGCAAGTCTGGTTATGAGGAACCAAAGTACCAAATTCCAATTTCTTCTAGGTCAAGAAGTTTAGCAACCAGCACACATATTCGGGAGCTGGACTCCAACCCAATCACAAACAAGCAACTTCAAGTGTTATTGGGAAACACATTAAGAGTAAATTCATTCAAGCATCCAGAATATATCGACCTGGGGACATTATGTTCAATGTTCATGATGCATTTGGGGTTAGCATCATAACAACAAGGCATGGAGGGTGAAAGAGGATCTCATGAGGAATTATTCACACTTCTCCCTCGTTACATATGCGTGATTGATAAAGCAAACCTTGGGACAAGAACAGCTTTAGAAACTGATGGTAATGATCATTTCAAGTATTTTTTTTAATGAGTTTGGGGGTTTCGATTGCAGGCTTTGCAACTTCTATTAGGCTAGTTATCGCAATTGATGGGTCTTACCTAAAGGGCAAATATAAAGGGGCTATGCTTTTGGCATCATGCATGGATGGAAACAAATAGATATATCCGTTGGCATTTAGAGTTGGACATTCTGAAAATGACGATTGTTGGAATTGGTTCATGACACAGCTGCATGATCAGGTAGTTGGAAATGTCTAAGATTTGGTGTTCTTTTTGGAGCACCATCCTAGTATTGAAAGAGCTGTTTCTACAGTCTTTCTGAGTGCACTTCATGACCTTTGCACCCATCATCTAAAGGAAATTCTGGAGGTTAGGTTCAAGGATAAGATATTGTTAGGAATGTTCACTCTAGCTGTAAGGATATACCATAGCAGTGACTTCAACTACCATATGCATACAATCCAATCTTATATGCTTGCCACTGCAGCATATCTTCAAGAGATCAGCATGAAGATATGGGCATTTTCATAGTTTCCTAGGCAAAGGTATAACATCATGACAACCAATCTCACTAAGTCTACAGACAATTGTTTGAGACATGCACTTTTCCTCTTGATTATCCTGTTGGCTGATTATTTTTAGGCTAACCTTCAAAAATGGTTCCATAAGCAGAGGAAAATATTTGCTAACTCACAATTACATCTCATGCCATAGGCTAAGAAGTTAAAGAGGATTGTTTAAAAGAGGGCAATCGGATAAGAGTTAGTGGCATCTCCCTCACTTTGTACGAGGTGTATGGAAATGATCGTGTCAATGTTGTTGACATGTATG
Source organism: Boswellia sacra (assembly GCA_013180625.2). NCBI lineage: Eukaryota > Viridiplantae > Streptophyta > Magnoliopsida > Sapindales > Burseraceae > Boswellia > Boswellia sacra. The sequence continues at coordinate 53,524 of SNVD02011968.1, forward strand.
CTTGGAGTTGCACGTGTCGGGTGTTTGATCTAGACCAGTTGTCGTATGTACATGCATTAGCTGTTTGCAAGAACATGAGCCTCCTCACATGTCACAATTACTGCGGCTAATGGTACGTGAATGAATAGATCCTCTATGCATATGCTTTGCCTATAGTCCTAGTTGGGGTTAGTGAGGATTCAGTGGTTCATGAGGAGGTTAGCAACAGAGTTGTACTGCCATCAGTGATGAGCAGACCAGTGAGTAGACCTAGAAGGAACGGATCCCATCCCAAGGTGAGTCAGTCTTATCACGCAGTTGCCCTCGTTGTGGAGAAGTAGGTCATAACCGTCAGACGTGTTGCAATCTAGTCCCTCTTGTGTAGCTGCTAGCACACGACATAATAACTGGAGTATTGATGTAATTAGTGTTAGCCCTAAGGCTACATGATAATTTTGATGATAACAATACACATTGATTAATTAAGATTTACTAACATGTTTATTTATGTGCAAGAGTAAGATCATTGAAATAATTATAAAATCAAGAAGAGGCTTATTAAAATGAAGTGTTGAAGCTAAGGAGAAGACTACATGTTAAAGGCACCAAAGTTTAAGAACAAGGTTTGATTCAAGGAATGTGACACATGAGCAATATTCAATCAATTGGTCATATATTTCTCTACAAATGTCCAAATGATGTGATTCTTGAGCCTTTGGAAAGCTTACTCAATTTATAACATTTTATATGTTTTAAAGAAATTCAAATTTCAAGTGTAAGGTCGTCCAAATCATCATGCAATTTGAAAGACAAATAGAAGTAGCTGACATGAGCACCGAATACTCTTTTGAACATATCTTTAGCTACAAATATCCAAATCACTTGATTCTTATGGAATTGGAAATATGACTTAATGAGGCACATTTCATATGTTTTGAATAAATTCAAATTTCAAATGGAAGGCTGACATAATTGACATGCAAGTCGGTGGACTGATACAAGGAAGAAAAATCAACCCACATGAGTACCAAATGGTGTTTTGGCCATATCTTGATCTATAGATATCCAAATGACTTGATTCTTGATGCGTTGGAAAGCTTATTCCAATGTTCAGATCTTTTATGTTTTGCAGATTTTTAAATTTCAAACGGAACATTGACAAAAATGGTAGACAAGATTATGGTTTTTATGATGGAAAGAAAATTTGGAGATGGTGTCTTCACTTGATTAAGTTCATCTCATTTGCCTATAAAAGAAGCCCTTCTCCCATGCATTCAACAAGTGAAGAGAAGCATCTATCAAGCAAAAAAACAAGAGAAATATCAAGTTTAGAGAGCTTTTATATTCTTTATCTACTCTTTGAAGAGAGTTATACTTTTGTTGTAAAAATTATCTTTGTTCTTGTATTGTGGTGAGAGTGAGATATTCTTGTAAAGGATAATAGTTATCCTTGAGAGAACTCTTGTTGTGTGTTATCAAGAGTTGAAGGAAGTTGCCTTGGTGAGGTTGTTCATCAAGAAGAACTCTTGTGGTGTGGGGTTGTTATCAAAGAAGGTGTGGTGTTATCAAGGGTTGAAGGAAGTTGCCTTGGTGAGGTTGTTCATCAAGAAGAACTCTGGTGTGGTGTTATCAAGAGTTGAAGGAAGCCTTGGTGAGGTTGTTCATCAAGAAGAACTCTTGGTGTGGTGTTATCAAGAGTTAAAGGAAGTTGCCTTGGTGAGGTTGTTCATCAAGAAGAACTCTTGGTGTGGTGTTATCAAGAGTTGAAAGAAAAAGTCTTGGTGAGGTTGTTCATCAAGCAAGTTGTAAAGATTTCTACAACTTAGTGGAAAGCTTAGCTCGTGGAGCTAGGAGCCCGTGGACGTAGGCAAGGTTTGCCGAACCACGTAATCGAGTTTGCACTCTCTCTATCCCTATCCTCTTTACATTAACTTGCACTTGTGATTGTTCTTTATTGCTATTCTCTTGATTGCATTCTATTTTCATCTTCTTCACCTTTATTCTCAAAGAAAGAGTGAACTAATTTTGATCTTTCAAGAAAAGTTTTTTAAATCCGTTTTGATAAATAAAAACCCAATTCACCCCCCCTCTTGGGTTGCCATACCTGGGTCAACAATTAGTTGTTTGCAGTTACGTACTATTGTTGTGATCTTATTTCTTTACTTATGTACAACTTTGGTGATGTTATAACTTTTATGTACTATTTGTTAATGTTATGTTACTTAATTTAGTCTATAATACTAAAATATTATACATCTTTGTTTTAATGACGTATTACCTTATGGATGTCAATGTCATGTTATGTACTAATTTCCTTTTCATGTTGGTGTTAGTTATGTTAAAGTTGGTTCAAATTGTTATATATGTTGTATATGGTCCTATTATTATGTATTATTACTTGCTACTAGTTTATAAAAGAGGATACAATTTAATTAAAAAATTGTAACTGTACACCAAAAATAACAAGCCATGTGCATATGCTAAAAATGAAAACTGAAGGATCATGTGTCTACATGATCCAGATGCTCTGCGGTGTCAGTCAAGTGAGCCTCTGGTAGAAGTGCACGCTGTGCGATGTCGATCAAGTAGGCCTCTAGTGGAAGTGCACCCTGTGTGGGGTGAGAATGCTCAGCATCTGTCATAGAATCTATGACATCAATTAGTGCCAACTATGCGTATCAGGCCTCCCCAATCATATGCCTCCAATAATGAACAACCATCTTCTCCAATAGGCTATCCTCTTTGAATTCCTTAATGGTAGAGAACGGGATGCCTCCTGTGAGATACTCCATGAACTTCAATGCGTACACACTACATGCTCCACCGCCAATTTCCTACTATGGTACCTTGTAGGTGTCTTTAACACGCTCAATGTCAAAGGGATCGAGTGGGAAACTTCGATCTCTAAGCACTGCCTGTGCCATGATTCATGGTATGATCTTTGACAGACTACGGCATGACTCCTTAGCTCTCTCCAAACTCACGTTAGCCATGTGCGAGTCATATATAAGAATAGTGTGGTGGTTTAAGTCCACACGGGCTGCTACCCAATGCTAGTCCTTGATGTTCATTGGTACATGCAACTGCAACATGACTTAAAAATGTTAGTTACCTTGATTTATTTAACGATAGGTGAATGTGTTAAAATGTAAACAAATTGGTTACCCATTTAATGCCATCCACATATAACCAACCAACAGACTATACCCATCAACATAGTGCACCAACTCCTCTTCCGTCCGCTAGTTTATTTCATTCAACTTATCTTGATAATGTTTCCAAAATCCTTGCACCTTAGACTAAAACATTAGAATGTGATGTTAACATTACAATCAATTTTAGTGAAAAGCTAAAAATCATGTAAATATTGAATAATGGAAGCTTTACCTAGAAGATCGTGTCATCCACAAGTAGACATAAATGTGCTGTAAAAAGGGTTGAAACGCTACAATTTTCACTTAAAACGTTAATAGAGAACAAAAACATGGAAATACTTAAGACATACACTCACTTCAGATTTAAGCGATGCCCTTCGTGTGACCAACGTCTGGAAGAACTCTCGATCGACTAAATAGACAGCAAAGTTAATATATCCAATACCCTTCGACATCTAGCGCTGCAAAGACCACAAACCTTACAACATCTGTAACTGCTAACAAAGGGTTGAAAAGTGGGACTCGAGGTCATATGGATATAAGCACAATGGGATCAACATCTGCATGTGGATTTGGAGCTGGATGTTTATGCTGGCTAGGAACTATCTCCATCTATATGTCTAAAGGGGCTGGGACGTCAGTATGAGTCTTTTATTCTTTTTGCCCAGGAGGGCTCACGAAAGGGCTTCACTTGTGCTTGCCAGGGAAGAGACACCATCCTTGAGGGGAAACAAAACTAACAAGTAGTGGCTCAATTAGATGTTGTCCTAAACTAGGTTAACCACTCCTTTATCAGGCATAGGATCGGTCAAGATCCTGTTCGTCCTCCTAGAGAAAATGTGGAGGTGAGTACGTTGATAAATATTAGTGTAAAAAATAATGAAATCACAAACTTAACAGCGTGAATGAAATTATACCATGTTTACGTAATCGAAATGTCCGCCTAATTGTGTCACTTCTTCATGAAGGAGTCTAATCTCAGCTTACAAAACCCGATGTTGCTCCACCACTGAATGTTTTTTGACTATAGAGCTTTAACCTCATCACGGAGACTAGCTATCTCTTAGAGGATAGTCGCCTAAAAGTCGAAATGTGCTGTTGTATCCTATATTTCAAAATTACAAAATTCATCAATTAATGTAGAATAATTCATCTCATTTAATGTGTTTTGCTGGGAAATATTTTAACTGACCAGGAAGAGGGCCCTCTCGCTCATTTGTAGCGTGGGTACGAGTAGAAAAAGTGCTATGTGTGGGTGGAGTAGTGTGGCCATATGTGGAAAAAATGGTATGTAAAGGTGGAGTAGTGGTGCGATGATGCATAGTAGAGGCATATGAATTGTGGTGGGGATGTACTGACATTTACAGGTGATGGACAAACTATGGGTGTCAGTGCGACTACACTACCAAGATGCTGAGCTGCAACAAAAACCTCATCACCTGGATCATGCGAATGCTCATAATGTTCCTCCTTTTAAGGAGGTGGCTCTACTGTCTTGCCCTTGTGGAAAGATGCATCATGAGCGATGGCCCATTGCACTGTGCACCTATTTGAATCCCTATAGAATTAGTAAGGCTCTTGTACCTATCTGTTGTCCTCTTCGCCTCGATTGGCTCCAAAATAACTAGAGGACAGACCTGCATTATGATGTAAAATACAGTTAATAACAAGATCACATGCAAATGTGTACACGAAATAAGAAATTCAAAATTGGTCTAACCCTCCTCCTAATGTTGAATACATCTTGTACTGCAATCTTCGTGACACATCCGAAAAAGGATTATCTCCCAAGTATAGGAGTGTCGAAGTAATAATCCCGGTGAGACCGAGGTCAATCCACGAGGAAGGAGATTTTAGCGTTACAAATTATAAGATAAGCAAATATGATATGAATAATTCAAAGAAATGACAAGATAATATCAATAAATATGTAAGATGGTAGGCGGTATTACCGACCATTCAAATATAAAACAAAAATCAAGAGGAGGTAAAACCATCCATGGAAATAGGTGGTATAACCAACCATAGTAAATTAAATAATAATTTCATAAGGTGGTAGAACCTACCATAGTAAATAAAATAAAAAGTTCATAAACAATAGAATAATTAAAATACAAGAGGAATTAACACAAAAATAATGAAAGCTAAGGTTAGGGGATCCGCCCTCGATATTTCGAATAAGGATAATTAGCCCATTTTAGTTATATGAATTATATTTGTTTCATTACCAACAGTTATACCACTTCTTGTAAATGGGTTCAAGCATCCAATGTGCCAATCATCATATGTCTACAACAAATCCAGGTTCCTAACTAGATTCGTGTCGGTAAGGAAGAACCATACATCATCTAGAAAGGATCCAAGCATTTGATGTGCCAAGGATTGTCGACAATGGATCAAGACCTCCACTTTACGAGTGGTGTCAAGATTGATTAAGAAATTAAATATAAATCATATTGAATAAACATTATAAGATGAAGATTATTAAGCACATATTAAGGGTTAGAGAATCCTTATTCTCATATCAAGGGTTTCACCCTTTCACCTTAGCAAAAGATAAATTAGAAGAACATTATAATAGAAAGAAAATAAAATGCAAGAAAAAGGAAATTCATTAATAACATAAACACACAAAACACAATACAAGATCCTAGCCAAAGCCAAAATGTTCCAGCCAAGGCCCAGATGCCCTAATGGGTCACAAGGCACCTCTATTTATAGATACATCCAGGGGCAAACTTGTCAAATTACGAGGGCATAATTGTCAAATATTAGTTGTAAATATCTTTGATAATTGGGATCATTAGGCACCGACTTTGACCATCAATTTTGACATCGAAATGTTGTGAATTTTAATCACATGTATTCATGAAAGTTGTAGATATTTCTCTCAGCTTTCTAGAACATATTGATTTGCACAATTTGGATACGTATTTTGAGAGATACGGTCCAAATACTGAGGCCTGGAGACTGGGCCGAGACTGTAGATGGGTTCACTTCAAGCCCAATTTTGGTTCACTAAGAGCCCGAATTTGATGATGTTTGTGAAATGCAATCTTGTAGACAATTAAATCAGCTTTCCAAAACATTAAGAATTGCACCATTCTGATCTATAAATAGAGAGTTATGCCCATTTTACCGAACCTGTAACAAAATCAAAATTAAGAGAATTAATTCCAAAGATGCAAATGCTACAAATATGCTTAAGTTGAGGAATTTAATGACACTATTAATGCAATATGATGAACTAAACTCTTATTAAACATGTATATTTAAGTGTTCATCACACCCCCCAACTATCTTATTGCTAGTCCCTAGCAATTAAATCGTTATTATTTAGAAGTGATTTATAGAATTTTACATCCAAGGTGGTCATTTATTGCACTCTCCTTGATTTATCCAAATAAACAAACTCTCACTGATTTTTTTTTGTTTTGTTTTATGACTCAGTCCCCTTCAGTCAAGATATCAATAAACCGTCCTTTTTTGTGCTCAGTCGACACATGATTTATGGGGCCTATTATAGAAAGAAGCCATTTCGTTTTCAATATTTGTTAAGCTACAACCTTAGGTAAGGGCATTTATGCATTATATATATATAAATATATATATATATATATATATATATATATATATATATATATCTTCTCTCTTTTTTTTTTGAAGGATTGCATCTTTAACCCATGTAGCGAGCCGTAGGCTAATGACTCCCAGACCAGTTGGCCTTAGGGCATTAGGTGTTAAGACACCCCTATGAGCTTAACGACTCGGGTTGTTGATGCTTTATTTTTTCTTGGAAACTTGTGGATAGTGCAATGTTCAATCCCCTTAAACTTTCTCAATCCATGTAACGAGCTTTGGGCCAATAGCTCCCAAACCAGTTGGTCACCCTTCGAGCTTAATTGCTCGAATTAAGGAAGGCTACGAGACCAAACTTATCCATAATTGATATTTTTTTCTTCTTTTTTTTTTTTTGCTTTTGTTTTTTTTTTTTTTTCAACTTTCCCCTTCTTTTGTGTTGTTATCCTAAACAAAACAAAAGAACTCAAATATTACAACATTTCATTTTGTCACCCCCACTCATGCATCAAGGTATGTGTGTGTGTGTGAAGAAAGGTTCATGAATACTTGCTTAATGAGTACATAAGCACACAATTTTTTTTTAAAATGATAAGGTTGTGAGAGTTCATAGATTTGAATAATTCAAAGTGAAATGAAAAAGACCTCCTTGTTATAAAATTTAAAAATCAAGACTAAATAATATCAAGTTAGCTAAAATGAGTTCATAAGATCAAAATAAAATGACAAATTGGCTAGAATGGGTTTCAAGA
>SNVD02011971.1:0-61218 GCA_013180625.2 Boswellia sacra
TTGTTGTCTATTGCTAGATTAGAAATCTTGATCCGTAATTGTCATGAATTTCCAATCATTAGTAGCAAAATTGTGATCAGAGATTGCAATTGGAAAATACAACCTAGGTTAAATAATCTGAACTTGTGTGATTATTACTTAAATCAACCTATCTTTCTCATCGTAATGCTTCCATCGAATTAAACTCAGAGAGCTTGTTCTAGGTTGTTTAATAGATAGAGATTAAATAAAGAGCTTGTTTTATTTAACAACAAAGTGAGGAAAGATTGGGATAACAGAGCTTGTTGTTATCTACGGTTGATAACTTCAGTGCTGTAATTGGATTACAATTCTATGTTAATTCACAAATTCATATCTTGTGGCAGAGAATGAACTCTTAACCAAGTGTCTCTCATTGATTTTTCACTCCATTTAACTTTGCTTTGTGTTATTCTTCATTTGCTTTCGTATTAAGTTTAGTTAATCAATCAACAAAACCCCCCCTGTTTAGTTTAGTATTGCTGGAAAATAACAAATTCAATTAGAATCAATACTCGTGGGAACGATATCTACTTATCACTTTATTACTTATGGGACTAGTATACTTGCTAGTTTCGAATGCATCACCTAGTTGTTCCAACCGGTCATGTGATTGATGACCTTTAGTCTTATCCCATAATGTTGTCTATGCATGGATGCCAACAGATAGATCAGTAGTCATGTGATCATTACGTGTCTTTAAGCTCAGGTTGCTGCTTTCTCCTTTGATATCGACAATGATGGTCATGAATGAGGATTGTCACCATCGGCTTCTTTCATGATTTCTTTTGTTCATCCAGTTTTTGTGTATGAATTTCTATGATGTACAATCAAATGTAAACAATTCTCAAAAGCTTAGTGAAAATTTTCTATTTTTGACTCCATACACTATGTGTATTGTGCTAAGTTTACATCCAAATTTATTCACATCATCATTTATTCAATTCTGAATAAAACTGCAAAATTTGGAAATCATGCGCTCGAAATCACACGTCGATACTCATTCCAAAATTAAAAGATCGTGCAAGAGGCGGGCCAACGTGCTATTTAGCTCTAATAGCTGCCAGCAGCTATTAGAAAGATAGCAACTATCAAAGGACGGTCGACTGACAGTCAAACAGCCAACCAGCTATGTCACCTGCGATTTTCTCTTCTTTTTCCTTTTTTGCTTCCTTTTTACAAGCTATTTAAGTGCTCTTCCTCTTCAATGTTCCTTCACACTTCTTCTCTCGTTTTTCAAGATTTCTTTTCACATTTTTCAACACCTTTTTGTGTCATTTAACATGTCTGAAGCTTCTCTCAAGATCTTCCAACCTCTTCTGAGGCCTTTGAAGGATGAGGATTGAAAACGACTCGAGCTGTCGGTCTCTATCATTTGAAGTTTCTTTGTCATGTCAAGCTCGACATCCCTTTCCTTAAGGGTTGTAAAACTTTTTGGAACCTCACAATCATATCTTCCATTTCAATGGGCAAGAACTTTGTCCTTTGTATGAGGAATTCTCTACCACACTTGGTTGTCAGTCATCCAGTTTTGAGAGCCTTATTCTTCCTACCGTCTAAACACCATTAGTATCCAATCTTGCCCACTTCTTTGACTTCCCGATTTCCACTATAGGCATTCACACCAGAGGCAGTAGAGTGATATTACCCTCTATCATGCCTTTTCTTGGAATGATGGATAGGTCATTGTTCGGTTGGCTTCACGTTTTCCAGTTTTGCCTTTGTGTAGAGTTCTTACTGGTCTTACCAGACGGTCTCGAAGATCCACACCTTGTAACCATCATTCCTCATATGGGACCCAATTTCATAGTTGTTTCCTTGATTCTGGCTGAGACACTGATTAGATTGGATCATGTCAGGATGGATTCGAGTGAAAGGTTTGGTGGCAGTCTTCTACTTCTTCAGGTATTCCTTTCGTCTTCTTCAGCTTTAAAGTTCGGTCATCATTGTTAGCCCTAAGGCTACATGATAATTTTGATGATAACAATACACATTGATTAATTGAGACTTACTAACATGTTTATTTATGTGTAAGACTAGAATCATTGAAATAATTATAAAATCAAGAAGAGGCTTATTAAAATGAAGTGTTGAAGCTAAGGAGAAGACTACATGTTAAAGGCACCACAGCTTAAGAACAAGGATTGACTCAAGGAATGTGACACATGAGCAATGTTCAATCAATTGGTCATATATATCTCTACAAATATTCAAATGACGTGATTCTTGAGCCTTTGGAAAGCTTACTCAATTTATAACATTTCATATGTTTTAATGAAATTCAAATTTCAAGTGCAAGGTTGTCCAAATCATCATGCAATTTGGAAGACAAATGGAAGCAGCTGACATGAGCACCGAATACTCTTTTGGACATATCTTGAGCTAGAAAAATCAAAATGACTTGATTCTTGCGGCATTGGAAAGATGACTTAATGAGGAACATTCATATGTTTTGAAAAAATTCAAATTTCAAACAGAAGGCCGACATAATTGACATGCAATTCGGTGGACTGACACAGAGAAGAAAAATCAACTCACATGAGCACCGAATGGTGTTTTGGCCATATCTTAAGATAGAGATATCAAAATTCTTTGAATCTTAATGTTTTGGAAAGCTTATTAAAATATGAGATCTGTATATGTTTTGAAGAAATTCACATTTTAAATGAAGGCCTGACAGAATTATCATCAACGTCAGTGGACCAGACAAAGGGAAGAAAAATCAAGTCACTTGAGCACCGAATGGTGTTTTGGCCATATCTTGAGCTACAGATATCCAAATGACTTGGTTCTTCATGCGTTGGAAAGCTTATTCAAATGTGCAGATCTTTTATGTTTACAGATTTTCAAATTTCAAACGGAACATTGACAAAAATGGCAGACAAGATTACGGTTTTTATGGTGGGCAAAAAATTTGGAGATGGTGTCTTCACTTGATTAAGTTCATCTCATTTGCCTATAAAAGGAGCCATTCTCCCATGCATTCAACAAGTGCAAGAGAAGCATTTTATCAAGCAAAAAAGCCAAGAGAAATATCAAGATTATAGAGCTTTTATATTATCTATCTACTCTTTGAAGAGAGTTATACTTTTGTTGTAAAAATTATCTTTGTTCTTGTAATGTGGTGAGAGTGAGATATTATTGTAAAGGATAATAGTTATCCTTGAGAGAACTCTTGTTGTGTGTTATCAAGAGTTGAGAAAAGTTGCCTTGGTGAGGTTGTTCATCAAGAAGAACTCTTGGTGTGGTGTTATCAAGGGTTGAAGGAAGTTGCCTTGTTGAGGTTGTTCATCAAGAAGAACTCTTGGTGTGGTGTTATCAAGGGTTGAAGGAAGTTGCCTTGGTGAGGTTGTTCATCAAGAAGAACTCTTTGTGTGGTGTTGTCAAGGGTTGGAAGAAAAAAGTCTTGGTGAGGTTGTTCATCAAGCAAGTTGTAAAGATTTCTACAACTTAGTGGAAAGCTTAGCTCGTGGAGCTAGGAGCCCGTGGACGTAGGCAAGGTTTGCCGAACCACGTAAATTGAGTTTGCACTCTCTCTATCCCTTTTCTCTTTACATTTACTTGCACTTGTGATTGTTCATCATTATTATTCGTTTGATTGCATCTTTGATAAATTCTAATTTCATCTTCTTCACCTTCATTCTCAAAGAAAGAGTTATATAATTTTGATCTTTCAAGAAAAGTTTTCTAAATTCGTTTTGATAAATAAAAACCCAATTCACCCCCCCTCTTGGGTTGCCATACCTGGGTCAACAATCATCATTTTTTTTAATGCTCTAATTTTTGCCTAAGCCGCCCTCTTCGGGTTTTTAACGTAGCAAGCTTACCCTAACTTTTGCCTAGGTGACCCTTTCCAGGTTTTCAACTCAGCGGGCTTTTCTTTTTTCTCATGCCTTAACTTTTACTTAAAATGCTGTTTCGAGTTTTTAGCTTAGCAGGCTTGCTTTAATTTTTGCCTAAGCTGCCTTTTTAGGTTTTCAACTTAGTAGGCTTCTTTTTCTTATGCCTTAACTTTTGCCTAAAGTACCCTTTCGAGTTTTTAGCTTAGTGGGCTTGCCTTAATTTTTGCCTAAGCTGCCTTTTTAGGTTTCTAACTTAGCAGGTGACACATCCGAAAAAGGATTGTCTCCCAAGTATAGGAGTATCGAAGTAATAAAACCCAGTGAGACCGGGGTCGATCCACGAGGAAGGGGAATTTAAGCGTTACAAATTATAAGCTAAACAAATGTGATATGGATGATTCAAAGAGGTGACATGATAATATCAACAAGTATGTAGATGGTAGGGGGTATACCGACCATTTAAATATAAAACAAAAAGCAAGAGGAGGTAAAACCATCCATGGAAATAGGTGGTATAACCACCATAGTAAATTAAATAACAATTTCATAAGGTGGTAGAACCTACCATAGTAAATAAAATAAAAAGTTCATAAACAATAGAATAATTAAAATACAAGAGGAATTAACACAATAACAATGAAGGCTAAAGTTAGGGGATCCGCCCTTGATATTTCAAATAAGGATAATTAACCCATTTTAGTTATATGAATTATATTTGTTTTCATTACCAATATTTATACCACTTCTTGTAAATGGGTTCAAGCATCCAATGTGCCAATCGCCATATGTCTACAACAAATCAAGGTCCTAAAATAGATTCGCGTTAAGGAAGAACCATACATCATCTAGAAAGGATCCAAGCAATTGATGTGCCAAGGATTGTCGACAATGGATCAAGACCTCCACTTTACGAGTGGTGTCAAGATTGATTAAGAAAATAAATATAAATCATATAAAATAAACATCACAAGATTATGATTATTAAGCACATATCAAAGGGTTAGAAAATCCTTGTTTTCATATCAAAGGTTTCACCTTTCACCTTAGCAAGAGAGAAATTAGAAGAAACATTATAATAGAAAGAAAAAAAAATGCAAGAAAAAGGAAATTCATTAATAACATAAACACACAAAACACAATACAAGATCCTAGCCAAAGCCAAAATGTTCAAGCCAAGGCCAAGATGCCCTAATGGGTCACAAGGCACCTCTATTATAGATACATCCAGGGGCAAACTTGTCAAATTACAAGGGCATAATTGTCAAATATGTAAATATCTTTGATAATTTGGATCATTAGGCACCGACTTTGACCATCAATTTTGACATTGAAATGTTGTGAATTTTAATCACATGTCTTCATGAAAGTTGTATATATTTCTCTCAGCTTCTAGAACATATTGATTTGCACAATTTGGATACGTATTTTGAGAGATACAGTCCAAATACTGAGGCCTGGTCAGACTGGGCCGAGACTGTAGATGGGTCAAACTTCAAGCCAAATTTTGGTCAATTAAAAACCGAATTTCGATTAGCTTGGAATGAAACGCAAAAATGTTGTAGACAAGTATGAATCAGATTTCCAAAGACATTAAGAAGTGCATCACTGTATGATCTATAAATAGAGAGTTATGCCCATTTTACCGAACCTGTAACAAAACCAAAATTAAGAGGAATTAATTCCAAAGATACAAGTGCTAAAACAAATATGCTTAAAGTGAGAGAATTTAAGACCCTATTAATGCAATTTGATGAATTAAACTCTTATTAAACATGCATATTTAAGTGTTCATCACACCCCCCAACTAGCTTATTGCTAGTCGCTAGCAATTAAAGCGTTTATTATTTAGAAGTGATTTATAGAATTTTACATCCAAGGTGGTCATTTATTGCACTCTCCTTGATTTTATCCAAATAAACAAACTCTCAACTGATTTTTTTTTTATATGACTCACGTACCCTTCAGTCAAGATATCAATAAACCTCCTTTTTGTGCTCAGTCGACACATGATTATGGGGCTTATTAGAAAGAAGCCATATCGGTTCTAATATTTGTTAAGGCTAACAACCTTAGGTAAAGGGCATTTATTCATTATATATATATATTTTTTTTTCTCTCTTTTTTTTGTTTTTTTTGAAGGAATGCATCTTTAACCTATGTAGCGAGCCTTAGGCTAATGACTCCCAGACCAGTTGGCCTTAGGGCATTAGGTGTTAAGACACCCCTTTGAGCTTAACGACTCGGGTTGCCGATACTTTATTTTTGCTTAAAAACTTGTGGATAGTGCAATGTTCAATCTTATTAAGCTTTCTCCTTAAGCCATGCAGCGAGCTTTGGGCCAATAGCTCCCAAACCAGTTGGTCTTAGGGTATTAGGTGTTGAGGCACCCCTCGGGCTTAATTGCTCGAATTAAGGAGGCTACGAGACCAAACTTTATCCATAATTGCTATTTTTTTTCTTCTTTTTTCTTTTTGCTTTTTTTTTTTTTTTTGTTTTTTTTTTTTTTTTAAACTTTCCCCCTTCCTTGTTGTTGTTATCAGAACAAAACAAAAAAGAACTCAAATATTAGAAACATCTCATTTTGCCACCCACATTCATGCACAAGGTATTGTGTGTGTGTGTGAAGAAAGGTTCATGAATACTTGCTTAATGAGTACATAAGCACACAATTTTTTTTTTATTTAATGATAAGGTTATGAGAGTTCATAGATTTGAATAATTCAAAGTGAAATGAATAAGACTTCCTTGTTATAAAATTCAAAAATCAAGTCTACATAATATCAAGTTAGCTAAAATGAGTTCATAAGATCAAAATAAAATGACAAATTGGTTAGAATGGGTTTCAAGAGTTCAAACTGGCCCTCCATACTCTGCCATTCCTGACCCAGAATGCGTCTCAAGAGGATTTGAACTCCTTACACCGCACTCTGAATCTAATTACTAACTCGTTTTTTTTTTTGTTGCAAGAAAAAAATAAAATTTCAAGACACACTTATGTCTACTATCCTTCCCCCCCAACCAAATGAAACAGTGTCCTCAATGTTTAAAGGTAGAGAGATAAAGTATAGGAGACATTACCTGAAGCTTCTGTTATTCAAGAGAGATGACCTTAAAGACTTATAAAATGCTAAAAATAAAAGACAAGAAAAGAAAAAAATTACAAACGGAGATTCAGATCCAATTTGCACTTTTTGTTTTGCCCTCTTGACCAATTAATTTGAGTACTAGCTGGGTCAGGTTCATACTCAACTTCTTGTAATTTGTCAAGTAACTCACCAGCAGAAGTGGCAGAAACAAGGATTTGTCTCGCCCAATGTGGGATAAAATTTTGTTCTACAGCTGCATCAACAAAACGTATTAAAGGATCAAAGAAATTGTTAACATTCAACAAACCTATAGGTTTTTGATGGAGGTTCAGTTGGGCCTAAGAGGCAATTTGAAAAATTTCTTCAAAAGTACCAAAGCCACCTGGTAAAGCAATAAAGGCATCTGAATTGATGAGCATATGTGCCATGCGTTCATGCATAGAGGAGACTTGTAACTCCTTCCCAACCGTTTTTTCAACAATGCTTTCTATAGCCAAAGCTTTAGGAATAACTCCTAAAACTTGACTACCTCCTGCTCGTGCAGCTCTTGCCACACAACCCATCAACCCGAGGCTACCTCCCCCATAAACCACATGAATCTTTCTTTCAGCTAGTAATCTACCAAGATAATTTGCTGTCTCGACAAACTCTTCACTTTTACCTGGTCGAGATCCACAGAATACACATATCCTTTGGATTCGACGTTTTGAAGTTCCCTCCATGTCTATGCAACTCTATAACTATGTGTGAAGAAGAGAATAAGAGATGTGGTATTTATGGAGTGCAAAAAGGTATGCTAAGATGTGTATAAGAGACAGATCTAGGTAGCTCGGTTGTTTGTTGAAAATGTTGACAATAATGCATAAAAATTCAAAAGATGATGAAATAAGACACCATAAGTCAAACAAAAGATACAAATTCAAAATGACAGCTATGATGTATTAAAATTCAAAAATGATGGCACGCATGCATATGTACAGGTAGTTGTGACTGTGGCTCACATCTTCCTCTGGTTTTACGTCCAGAAACGGTTTAAACACCTTCTATGAGTTGGGGATATGCTTCCCATCCAGTTTTCTTATAAACTGGCAAACAGGGTCGTTTTGATTCAAATTCCCAAGACTATGAAGAAAATGAGAGAGAAGAAAAGAAAATTGATGCAAGGTGAGCCACAGTTTTTAGGGAACTAATAAACCGACTTTAAAAGTCACGGAGTACCGTATCCGCCACTTGACCGGAAAACAAAATGCAAACACTCAAATAAAGCACATAAAATAAAATGAGAACAAACTAGAAATGATAGCAAAAATCAAGAATAAAAATAAAAATATGGCACCGATGGATGAAATTTGAACAATCGTAAAAAAAAAGCCAAAAGAGGAATCTCTTCGAAAGTAATTTACCACGGTCAAAAATATGCCATTGAGGTGGTACCTTTCTTTTTCCTTTATTTGCAAGAATGGGAGAGATTACCACTAGTTGAATTTGTTTGTCCTTGAGGCATGCATTATTGAGTGTGGATGTTTCTTCCTGTCTTTGTTCAAAACATGGCTCCCAACTTTTAATCTCTTTCACCTGTACAAAATCAAGCAATGAAAATTCTTTAGAAGCAATGGACACTAGTTGCATATTTGCTTCAAATGAACTAGTTAACCCAATTTCTGAAGGACTTGAAAAACTCTCATTTTGGATATAGTCTTCCATATTAGTTTTAGTCCTATTAGCTTCCTCATTTTCATCATGCCTGAAAAATTCATTGATGTCAAAATTTTGGTTAAATTCCTTTGCATGATGACATGAGTGCATAAGTGAGGGTTCGGTCTTTTCCTTGTTAGGTATAAGTTGATTAACCTCTTTCTTACCCTTTAGGATTGATTCATTATCTTTCTCATAAGGGTTAGGAATAGGCTCTTGATCAACCTTACCATTATGAAAAGTACTTACCGAATCTTCACGAAGAGCACTTACCGAATCTTCATCTAGATGTTGGCCACTTGGATTACTCACATATGGATTGATGAGGTTTGGCCCAAGTTGAGATGGAAACTCACCTTTCTCATGAGCATTAAGTGCAAATGCAAGTATTTCAAGAGCATCATTCAAGTTTGCCATAGTTTGAGCAACTTGACTATTAAAAACCTCTTGCTTTGCAATAAATGAATTCAATGTTTCTTCAAGATCCTCATAAGATGTATGATCATAAGATTTTTGAAAATTTTGATATGATTGAAAGGGAGGTTGGTAAGATTGTGCATGATTATCATTCCTCCAATCAAAATTCAAGTGATTTTTCCATCCAAAATTTTGTGAGTAAGGATTAGGATTTGACCTTTGGAAAGTGTTTAACACATTGGTTTGGTCATGGAGACTTTTCCTAAAGGTAGGCACAATTGGGCAATCATCCGTAGGATGATCACTAGAATTACAAGTTTGACAGACAATTTCTTGCATAGACCACATTTCTAAGTCCTCGACTTTCCTAGCTAGGGATGTAAATTTAACATGTAGATCATGATTCTCCCTAAAGTTATATATGCCTCTACTAGACGTTCTTGGTACCTCATAGGTGCCAACATTGTTCCAATTTTGGGCATTTTTCGCTAGTAAGTCTAGGAAATCCATGGCTTCATCAGGGTCTTTATTTTCAAATTGTCCATTACACATTAATTCTACCATTTGCCTAGCTTGATGTGTAAGACCTTCATAGAAAATTAGAACTAGTTCCCATGTTTCCAAACCATGATGAGGACAAGTATTAAGCAATGCTTTATACCTATCCCAACATTGATAAAAGGTCTCTCCTTGTTTTTGAGTGAAATTGATGATTTGATTTTTGAGAGAATTTGTTCTATAGGGAGGAAAGAATTCTTTAAGGAATTGTTGTTGCATTTCATCCCATGAGCTAATGGATCCTGACCTAAGATTTTGTAGCCATGTTTTAGCTTTATCTTTTAAAGAAAAAGGAAAAAGCTTTAATCTAAAGATGTTTATGCTACAATTTAGGTCACAATAGATATTGCAAAACTCTTTAAATTCTCTCAAATGCAAAAATGGGTTTTCAACATCTAGGCCATAAAAGTGGGGTAAGAATTGAATGAAATCCGATTCATGGTCGAAATATGTTGCATCATGAGGGAAGACTATGCAAGATTGTGCACAAGTTCTCATAAGCTTCATGCAATCCATTTATGTTCTTAGTTGGGTTTGAGCATATCTTTAAGAAGATGAGTGGCTACAAACAATTCTACCAACTAATGCAAAGAGAAAGAAAAGATGAGCACATGCAAGAAAAATAAAAATAGAAATGGGGAGAGAAAAGAGAAACACATACAAGAAAAATAAAAATAGAAATGAGAAAAGAGAATACTTACAATTTTGTACGCCAATTTTTACCTTCCCCGGCAACGGCGCCAAAAACTTGACACATCCGAAAAAGGATTGTCTCCCAAGTATAGGAGTGTCGAAGTAATAAAACCCGGTGAGACCGGGGTCGATCCACGAGGAAGGGAATTTAAGCGTTACAAATTATAAGCTAAATAAATGTGATATGGATGATTCAAAGAGGTGACATGATAATATCAACAAGTATGTAAGATGGTAGGTGGTATTACCGACCATTCAAATATAAAACAAAAAGCAAGAGGAGGTAAAACCATCCATGGAAATAGGTGGTATAACCAACCATAGTAAATTAAAGAACAATTTCATAAGGTGGTAGAACCTACCATAGTAAATAAAATAAAAAGTTCATAAACAATAGAATAATTAAAATACAAGAGGAATTAACACAATAACAATGAAGGCTAAGGTTAGGGGATCCGCCCTTGATATTTCAAATAAGGATAATTAACCCATTTTAGTTATATGAATTATATTTGTTTCATTACCAATATTTATACCACTTCTTGTAAATGGGTTCAAGCATCCAATGTGCCAATCACCATATGTCTACAACAAATCAAGGTTCCTAACTAGATTCGTGTCGGTAAGGAAGAACCATACATCATCTAGAAAGGATCCAAGCATTTGATGTGCCAAGGATTGTCGACAATGGATCAAGACCTCCACTTTACGAGTGGTGTCAAGATTGATTAAGAAATTAAATATAAATCATATTGAATAAACATTATAAGATTAAGATTATTAAGCACATATTAAGGGTTAGAGAATCCTTATTCTCATATCAAGGGTTTCACCCTTTCACCTTAGCAAAAGAGAAATTAGAAGAACATTATAATAGAAAGAAAATAAAATGCAAGAAAAAGGAAATTCATTAATAACATAAACACACAAAACACAATACAAGATCCTAGCCAAAGCCAAAATGTTCCAGCCAAGGCCAAGATGCCCTAATGGGTCACAAGGCACCTCTATTTATAGATACATCCAGGGGCAAACTTGTCAAATTACAAGGGCATAATTGTCAAATATTAGTTGTAAATATCTTTGATAATTGGGATCATTAGGCACCGACTTTGACCATCAATTTTGACATCAAAATGTTGTGAATTTTAATCACATGTCTTCATCAAAGTTGTAGATATTTCTCTCAGCTTTCTAGAACATATTGATTTGCACAATTTGGATACGTATTTTGAGAGATACGGTCCAAATACTGAGGCCTGGTCAGACTGGGCCGAGACTGTAGATGGGTTCACTTCAAGCCCAATTTTGGTCCACTAAGAGCCCGAATTTGATGATGCTTGTGAAATGCAATCTTGTAGACAATTGAATCAGATTTCCAAAACATTAAGAATTGCATCATTCTGATCTATAAATAGAGAGTTATGCCCATTTTACCGAACCTGTAACAAAACCAAAATTAAGAGGAATTAATTCCAAAGATACAAGTGCTACAAATATGCTTAAGTTGAGGAATTTAATGACACTATTAATGCAATATGATGAACTAAACTCTTATTAAATATGCATATTTAAGTGTTCATCAGCAGGCCTCTCTTTCTTTTTTTTTCGTTGTTTCTTTTTCTCAGATTTGGTTATAGGAAAGGTTATCTATTCTAGCACAACTCGAAGGGGATATTTTCTATTATAGTCCTCAACTTCATGCAAGGAGGAGACTTGAGACACATTTTTCTTGGATCGACTAGCTTTGAGTCATTCCGATGCCCAGATTCGTTGGCACTGTCCATGGTGGAGGTTAGAGCATGTGACAGTAGGGACATTTATTGCATGCGTGCTTCTAGCGGGTTTCACCCATAGTTCATTCTATGATCCTGCTATACTGCGTCGGTAGTATGGACTTAAACACAGGATTGTGGATTCACCGACTACTTTCGATCCTGGGATACTAGTTGCTCGTTATCTAGAGCGTGTAAAGGATTCTTGACTATATCGCACCATTGACAGGAATTTATTTCTAATTTTGAGACAGACGACCGCTACAAGGATTGGATGACCTTTTAGGTTTCTATTCCTGATCCTGTTATTCAAGCTAGACAGTGTCGTGAGCGATATACTGAGCCCCTTCATAGTCCTTCGAAGAGGCAGAGGCGACATTGTTAGTTTCTTTGTCAGCTTAGATGTTAGACATTTTCCTTTCGTTACTGTGTAAAATAATAAGACATTTGAAAAACATATTTGTTCCCAGATAATTTCATTTGATTAATAAAAGTACAATCTTTTGTTCTTCGAACAAGATGTGCACAATGAGACAACTCCTGTCATTAATCACCCATTTATGGTTTTCTGAATAATTATTTTTCCTCTCATTCTTTCTTCTTCTTCTTCTTTCTTTTTTTTATACATAGTACTTCTATAATCTATCCATGTTGATGGCCTTAGTGAACTCATTCCCTTCCATGTCTGATAGGATGACGGCTTCGTCGGACATGACCTTCATCACAATGAATAGGCCTTCCTACTTGGGTTTGAACTTCCCTCTAAGATCAAACACCACCAGTCTAGCCTGTATAAGGGACCAACTCCCCTTCTTTGAACTTCCTTGCCTTTATTCGTTTGTTAAAGGCTCGAGCAACCCGTTTTTTATATAGTTGCTTGTGATATCTGGCCTTCATTCTTTCTTATCAATCAATGCTAATTATTCATGTCTATTGTCAATCCATTCCCCTTCAACAATTCTTGCTTCTATCAAAACCCTCGCTGATTTCATTTCTATCTCAATTGATAGGATCGCTTCTGAACCATACAACAATGAGAAGGGTGTTATACCCGTTGAACTTCTAGGTGTTATTCTATAACCACATAACACAAATAACAGCTTCCTTGCCCAATCTGTATATGTTTTCACCACCTTGGCCAACGTCTTCTTGACATTTTTATTGGTCACTTCTACTACTCCATTTGCTTGTGGCCTATGTGAAGACGACTTATGGTGTTTAATTTCATACCTCTTGAGCAAGGCCTTAGCTTTTGCTTGAAATTGGACCCTATTGTCAGTTACGACATGGTGTGGTACTCCAAATCTGCATTTGACGTTCTTCTCGATAAACCTCACAATCTGCTTTGCCCCTAACTTACTATAGGACTTAGCTTCTATCCATTTGGTGAAGTAGTCAATTGCCACCACTAGATATCGATGCCCATTAGAGGCTAACGACCTTATTTTGCCTATAATGTTGATGCCCCATGTAGCAAAGGGTCATAGTGCTATTATCCCTTGTAGTTCCAAGGGTGGCTTGTGAATCAAATTTTCATTATCCTGACGTTGGTGACATCTCTTAACAAATTGGACACAATCTGTCTCCATAGTTAGCCAACAAAACCTTGCCTCATTATTTTCTTTGCGAGTACCAGCCCATTCATGTGTGGCCCATATACACCATTATGGATTTCTTCCATAACCCTTCGTACTTCTCTCTCATCGACACACTTCAATTGCATCCTTTTTGGCATTCTATTGTACATTGCCTCCTGATGACAAGTAAGTTGTTGTGCCAACCTTTGTAATACAACCTTATCTTTCCCACTGGCCTCTTCAGGCAAAATCCTCTCTTCTAGATATCTCTTCAAGTCATGGAACCATGGCTTTTCGTCTATCTCAACCTCTATTACATAAGGTTCCATATAATAGGGACCACATGCCTATGATATCACTATTGGCCTCACGATTAATTCTTACGTACTCACCCAAATCTATGCTAATAAAGCCAATGTGTCAGCTATCTGATTCTTACTCCTAGGAAGATGGGTGAAGGTGCACTGTTTGAACCTTCTAATCAATCTTCTTATATGTGCAAGGTATGGTTTAAACTTTCCCTCTCGTAGATCCCAATCTTCACTGGCTTAAGAGATGACTAGTTTTGAATCCCCAACACTTCTATTTCATCAATGCATATAGCAATCACGACTTCCAAACCAAAGACGCAGGCTTCATATTTAGCCATGTTGTTGGTGACTTGGAATTCCAACTTCTTGGCGAATGGAATGACTTCTTCAGTTGGTGACACCATAATAACTCTTATTCCAGCACCATTGCGATTGACAAATTTGTTAAACAACATCCTCCATACCACTACCGAGATTACCCCCAGATGTTCACCATCATAGACTGGGTTCATAGCCAAGAATTCTGTATTACTATTCCTTTCACCACCTCCTTGGTGACATACTCTATATCAAATTCTAACAACTACACTAGCCATCTTGCTAATTTTTCCACCAATGCTGGTGCCTCATTAAGGTACTTCATTGGATTCTCCTTCGAGACAGCCTTAATTTTATAAGACTGAAAATAATGCCTTAACTTCTTTGAGAGCTAAACTATGGCCAAGCATGTTTTCTCCATATAACTATACTTCATCTCGTAAGGTAGCAACTTCTTGCTAAGATAATAGATGGCATGTTCTACACCGCTCTCGTCTTCTTGTGCCAACATAGCACCAATAGCCTCTTCCTCAAGAGCCAAGTAGAGAATTAAATTCTTACTAGGTTTTGACGGTCTCAAAACTGGCAGGTTTTGCAAGTATTTCTTATTTTTCTCGAATCTTTCTTGGCACTAATCATTCCATTCCATCAGCTGAACCCTCTTTAAGAGCTTGAAGATTGGTGTACAAACAGTTGTCAGTTTAGAAATAAACTGACTGATGTATTAGATCTTCCCCAGAAACCCTCGAACTTCCTTTTTGGTCTTAGGTAATGGCATCTTTATAATGGCCTTAACCTTGTCTGGATTTACTTCTATCCCTTTCTTGCCAATTACAAACCCCAACAACTTCCCTGAGGTAACTCTAAAGACACATTTCTTCGAATTTAGCTGCTACTTGTATTTCTTCACCCTGTTTAGGAACCTATCTAAGGCCTCAAAATGACCCTCTTGAGTCTCAAATTTCACCATCATGTCATCCACATAAACGTCTATCTCCTTTGCATCATGTTATTAAATAGTGTCGTCGCCATTCATTAGTAAGTTGCCCCTATATTCTTCAATTCAAAAGGCATCACCTTGTACCAGTAGGTTCCCTATTCTGTAATAAAGACCGTCTTCATCTTATCTTCATTGGCCATCATTATCTGGTTGTATCTAGAAAACACATCTTTGAAAGATAACATTACACTAGCAATAGTGCTGTCCACCAACACATCGATGTGAGGCAAAGGACAATCATCCTTTGGTGACGCCTTGTTTAAGTCTTCGTAGTCTACACACATTCGAACCCTTCCATCCTTCTTTGGTACTGGCACGATATTGGTTAGCCATTCTTGATATTTAACCAATTCTAAAAACTTAACTTTAATTTGCTTGGAGACTTCCTCTTTGTTTGAGCCCCTCCAATCTCATCCTCCTCAGTTTCTGCTTACCTTGCTTCATATCTTGATAAGTCGGAATTGTATGCTTAGCAATACTTCTGTTGATTCTGGCCATATCATCATAGGACCAAGTGAAGACTTCTTTATGTTTCTTTAGTAAATTTTCAAATCTCTCTCTCTCTTTCCATGAGTTCTATCAAATGCAATGCATATGTTCTTGGGTTTGTCAATTGTACCAATATTAATGTGATGAGTTTGAATGGTATGAATGTCAAATATGCTAGTGAAATGCAAATTATGATGCATAATGCCATTAGGAATTATATCACATAACTAAGCAAATTGATTCTTTATTGCATCATATTTAAAAACATAAGCAATGTCTTCTTCTTCGAAGAGGTTAGGTACAAACACATCCTCATAAGATAAATCTTTGATTCATTCTTCGACGAAGGCAGCAAGGTCGATGGATGGGTCCATTAGCAAAGCTTGATTTTGAGGCTTCTCCTCCTTCATGGTCATCTTCTCTATTTCTCCAACCAAGTCATTCCCCTTGGAGACTCTTGTTTGAAGGATATCTTTGAAGATCTCAAATCCGGGCTTTAACATTCCCTTGAAAACCTATGGTTTAGTGACTCCGACATACTTCGTATCTTAGGCTTTGACAAATTTGATGACCCCCCCTTTCTTGGGCTCAAAGTCTTCTTCTTTGGCTTCAGAATTGTAGCCCAAACCTCTTCTAGAAGTTTGGCCTCTTGAAATCTAGAAAGGATGGTAAGCCACGTCCATTCCTCCCAAGCTTTGTTCTTGGCAAGTACCCTTGTTTCTTCATTATCCCAGCTACAATTGGGCTGACTTTGCCAATCATGGCTATGTGAAAGCCTTCCATGTAAGGTATTTCTCTAACCTTCACACTTAATGTAGCTGGTGCAATAGTTGAGGCTACATGAATGGTTATAATCTCCCCATCCATGTTGAATTGAATCTTCTGATGTAAAGTGGAAAGGACTCCACCCCGTGGATGGAGCCATGCTCATCCCAACAAGGCAACAAATATGACTAGAATGTCGAGGACTGTGAATTTTGTCATGATTTCAATTGGCTCAGTCTTTACTAATGCCTTGAAGATCCCAATAACACTCTTTTTCAAGTCATCATAAGCCCTAATCAGCATCTCACAAGGCTCAAGTTCGTCCTCACCGATACCATACTTGTACAATATCTTCACAGGCACAATATTAATGGTAGACCCATCGTCTACCATGATACAAGGAGATGTCTTGCCACCAATGTCTACGGTGATGAACAATGGCTTGTTATGATTCCTCCCTTCAAACGGTAGATCCTCATCAGTAAAGGTGATCACACCCCTCTCTTTTACCCCCTTTGAGTTCTCCTCAAGTCAAGGTGGTCAATATTTCACTAGTATTAGTAGCCATTGATATCTCTACCTTTGCCAAAGCCTTCACCATGGCTTCTGTATGCTTTTGGGATGATATTAACAAATCTCAAATGCTAGCATTCGCTTGAGTCTTCTTTTGTTGCTTGATCCTCTTCTTCTTTGGCTTCGTCATGGGTAACTTCTCTTCCCTTCTCATTTTTCTTCTCGGTTATTTTCTCCATCTTCTTCTCATGGTAAAATCTACCACTCCTTATAACTCCTTGGACAGTCTCACTCTCGCCCCTTAGTGTTTCTCCCTCATGTGTTTCTCTCTCAATTCTCACCTCTTCGTCTTTATCACTACTAGAGTTAGTCCAAAAGTTTGGAAGGGTCTTGACTTTAAGGATATCATCCCAAATCCCCATAACTCTTACTTCCTCACACTTTCTAGGCAAACTCTCTCTTCTCACAAGATCTCAACTTGCTTTCCTTTCCCAACTTCACTACCCTTCTTCACCTTGAGTCTTCTAGGTGGTGGGCCCTTCCTAGCCCCTTTCCGAACTGCCTATTTCTTGACAAAGGAACTTGATGGTGTAGATTTCTTCTTGGTGGGTGTTACTTCAACTTCCTTTTCTTCTTCTCCTTGTGGCTTTTCCTCTTCTTGGTCACTAAGGTTCACAAGTTTTGGTTCTAGGCTTTGCCTGACTCCTTTCACTACAATATTAGTCCATCCACCCTTCTTGGTGTGAATCTTGGCTACCAAAGGAATGAGCTTATCTTCCACCTTCTCAATGATCTCCTTAGGCTCTTCTTCTTTGGGATTTTTTGACCTTCTTCTTTGAGGCCTCCTTTCTAGTGGACGTTTCTAGTTGTTCAAGCTTGGACTTCTCCCTTCTCTTATCTCTCTCGGTCATATTTGATCTACTTTCTTCAAATGAATTAATGACTTGCTCTTTAGTCAAGCCTGACCCAATCATGTTGGTTAATGGAGGAGGCACCCAGTTATAATTGGGTAATGGGGCTGTGAACGAGGTTTTCATCCCGCCAGAGCGTTTGCCATCACGACACTGTGTCAAAGCCTCTTTCGAGACTAAAGGAAACACAAACAAGCCATGGGCAAATTTGGAGATTGGAGTCGCCACACAATTATTCAATTAAGAATGAATAGGGCAATCTGATCCCTTGCTTCATGACCTAAACTACTCTCATCCCTTCAGAGATAGGTGTCAAAGGGGCTTTCATCCTCCTAGACAATTTGTGACCATGACACTGTGTTAAAGCCGCTTTCGAGACTTAAGAAAACACAAACGAGCCATGGGCACGTCTAGAGAAAGGAGTTGTCACCCAATTATTCAATTGGGAATGAATGGGGGCAATCTGATCCCTGGCTTCGAGACCTAAACTACCCTCATCCCTTTAGAGATAGGTTCGGGAAGTTAGGTACGAGTCCTTCGACCCATCCAGATGTATCCGGTCTCCACTTGGGAAATACCAAATAAAAATATCTCATATTGTTACTTAATCCGCTTAGTGTTGCTCATTTTATGCACACATTTTCATTTTTATCTTTGTTAGGCACGTGAGGTGATTATTCAATAAATGAGAGTTGTACATTCATACATAGGAAGAGGGAGGACAATGGATTACATTTCCTTTCAAACACGAGGGAATGGGAGAGGATTACAACAATTGTTATTCAACAATAAAGTAAATTCTATATTTCATCAATACAATCCATCATATATACCATAGGTATTCAAGTCGAGACTTGATAGATAATGAATTCCTCACCAGCATTTGTGAGTCTATTCAATGTCTATCAAGTCTCTACATACATATTCATGTTATTCAAGTATTCATTCTAAGTGGTGGTCCTTCACCATTAATATGAGTCCACCATCAGTTCATGGCATCATACAATTATATCTCTAATAATGATATATTCATACATTCATAAACAATCAAACAAAACCATAATCTAATATCATGGCATTCTAGCCTAGATTTTGATAAATTCTATCATGGCAATTCTACTATAACTATTCTAGCATAATTCATATCAAGTATCATGGCATTTCTAGCCTAAAACATGATTCTCATGGCTTATTCTAGCCTAAACATGGCATTTATTGCATATTCTAGCCTAATTTAAACATCCCACATCAATCATGACATTCAAGGGCAAAACGGTGATTCTTATCTATTCTATCCCACTCCTTAGCATTCATCAAAGCAAATAAATTTTTCTATCATGATTCTAATCATGTGCTCTTAAGCATGATTATAGAAATGTTCTCCTAGTCATGATTCTAAGCATTCGCAAAGAAAATAAATATCTAAGCCATGATTCTAAGAAAAAGGAGGATTACAAATATGCATATGTTCTTGGGTTTGTCAATTGTACCAATATTAATGTGATGAGTTTGAATGGTATGAATGTCAAATATGCTAGTGAAATGCAAATTATGATGCATAATGCCATTAGGAATTATATCACATAACTGAGCAAATTGATTCTTTATTGCATCATATTTAAAAACATAAGCAATGTCTTCTTCTTCGAAGAGGTTAGGTACAAACACATCCTCATAAGATAAATCTTTGATTCATTCTTCGACGAAGGCAGCAAGGTCGATGGATGGGTCCATTAGCAAAGCTTGATTTTGAGGCTTCTCCTCCTTGATGGTCATCTTCTCTATTTCTCCAACCAAGTCATTCCCCTTGGAGACTCTTGTTTGAAGGATATCTTTGAAGATCTCAAATCCGGGCTTTAACATTCCCTTGAAAACCTATGGTTTAGTGACTCCGACATACTTCGTATCTTAGGCTTTGACAAATTTGATGACCCCCCCTTTCTTGGGCTCAAAGTCTTCTTCTTTGGCTTCAGAATTGTAGCCCAAACCTCTTCTAGAAGTTTGGCCTCTTGAAATCTAGAAAGGATGGTAAGCCACGTCCATTCCTCCCAAGCTTTGTTCTTGGCAAGTACCCTTGTTTCTTCATTATCCCAGCTACAATTGGGCTGACTTTGCCAATCATGGCTATGTGAAAGCCTTCCATGTAAGGTATTTCTCTAACCTTCACACTTAAAGTAGCTGGTGCAATAGTTGAGGCTACATGAATGGTTATAATCTCCCCATCCATGTTGAATTGAATCTTCTGATGTAAAGTGGAAAGGACTCCACCCCGTGGATGGAGCCATGCTCATCCCAACAAGGCAACAAATATGACTAGAATGTCGAGGACTGTGAATTTTGTCATGATTTCAATTGGCTCAGTCTTTACTAATGCCTTGAAGATCCCAATAACACTCTTTTTCAAGTCATCATAAGCCCTAATCAGCATCTCACAAGGCTCAAGTTCGTCCTCACCGATACCATACTTGTACAATATCTTCACAGGCACAATATTAATGGTAGACCCATCGTCTACCATGATACAAGGAGATGTCTTGCCACCAATGTCTACGGTGATGAACAATGGCTTGTTATGATTCCTCCCTTCAAACGGTAGATCCTCATCAGTAAAGGTGATCACACCCCTCTCTTTTACCCCCTTTGAGTTCTCCTCCAGTCAAGGTGGTCAATATTTCACTAGTATTAGTAGCCATTGATATCTTTACCTTTGCCAAAGCCTTCACCATGGCTTCTGTATGCTTTTGGGATGATATTAACAAATCTCAAATGCTAGCATTCGCTTGAGTCTTCTTTTGTTGCTTGATCCTCTTCTTCTTTGGCTTCCTCATGGGTAACTTCTCTTCCCTTCTCATTTGTCTTCTCGGTTATTTTCTCCATCTTCTTCTCATGGTAAAATCTACCACTCCTTATAACTCCTTGGACAGTCTCACTCTCGCCCCTTAGTGTTTCTCCCTCATGTGTTTCTCTCTCAATTCTCACCTCTTCGTCTTTATCACTACTAGAGTTAGTCCAAAAGTTTGGAAGGGTCTTGACTTTAAGGATATCATCCCAAATCCCCATAACTCTTACTTCCTCACACTTTCTAGGCAAACTCTCTCTTCTCACAAGATCTCAACTTGCTTTCCTTTCCCAACTTCACTACCCTTCTTCACCTTGAGTCTTCTAGGTGGTGGGCCCTTCCTAGCCCCTTTCCGAACTGCCTATTTCTTGACAAAGGAACTTGATGGTGTAGATTTCTTCTTGGTGGGTGTTACTTCAACTTCCTTTTCTTCTTCTCCTTGTGGCTTTTCCTCTTCTTGGTCACTAAGGTTCACAAGTTTTGGTTCTAGGCTTTGCCTGACTCCTTTCACTACAATATTAGTCCATCCACCCTTCTTGGTGTGAATCTTGGCTACCAAAGGAATGAGCTTATCTTCCACCTTCTCAATGATCTCCTTAGGCTCTTCTTCTTTGGGATTTTTTGACCTTCTTCTTTGAGGCCTCCTTTCTAGTGGACGTTTCTAGTTGTTCAAGCTTGGACTTCTCCCTTCTCTTATCTCTCTCGGTCATATTCGATCTACTTTCTTCAAATGAATTAATGACTTGCTCTTTAGTCAAGCCTGACCCAATCATGTTGGTTAATGGAGGAGGCACCCAGTTATAATTGGGTAATGGGGCTGTGAACGAGGTTTTCATCCCGCCAGAGCGTTTGCAATCACGACACTGTGTCAAAGCCTCTTTCGAGACTAAAGGAAACACAAACAAGCCATGGGCAAATTTGGAGATTGGAGTCGCCACACAATTATTCAATTAAGAATGAATAGGGCAATCTGATCCCTTGCTTCATGACCTAAACTACTCTCATCCCTTCAGAGATAGGTGTCAAAGGGGCTTTCATCCTCCTAGACAATTTGTGACCATGACACTGTGTTAAAGCCGCTTTCGAGACTTAAGAAAACACAAACGAGCCATGGGCACGTCTAGAGAAAGGAGTTGTCACCCAATTATTCAATTGGGAATGAATGGGGGCAATCTGATCCCTGGCTTCGAGACCTAAACTACCCTCATCCTTTTAGAGATAGGTTCGGGAAGTTAGGTACGAGTCCTTAGACCCATCCAGATGTATCCGGTCTCCACTTGGGAAATACCAAATAAAAATATCTCATATTGTTACTTAATCCGCTTAGTGTTGTTCATTTTATGCACACATTTTCATTTTTATCTTTGTTAGGCACGTGAGGTGATTATTTAATAAATGAGAGTTGTACATTCATACATAGGAAGAGGGAGGACAATGGATTACATTTCCTTTCAAACACAGGGGAATGGGAGAGGATTACAACAATTGTTATTCAACAATAAAGTAAATTCTATATTTCATCAATACAATCCATCATATATACCATAGGTATTCAAGTCGAGACTTGATAGATAATGAATTCCTCACCAGCATTTGTGAGTCTATTCAATGTCTATCAAGTCTCTACATACATATTCATGTTATTCAAGTATTCATTCTAAGTGGTGGTCCTTCACCATTAATATGAGTCCACCATCAGTTCATGGCATCATACAATTATATCTCTAATAATGATATATTCATACATTCATAAACAATCAAACAAAACCATAATCTAATATCATGGCATTCTAGCCTAGATTTTGATAAATTCTATCATGGCAATTCTACTATAACTATTCTAGCATAATTCATATCAAGTATCATGGCATTTCTAGCCTAAAACATGATTCTCATGGCTTATTCTAGCCTAAACATGGCATTTATGGCATATTCTAGCCTAATTTAAACATCCCACATCAATCATGACATTCAAGGGCAAAACGGTGATTCTTATCTATTCTATGCCACTCCTTAGCATTCATCAAAGCAAGTAAATTTTTCTATCATGATTCTAATCATGTGCTCTTAAGCATGATTATAGAAATGTTCTCCTAATCATGATTCTAAGCATTCGCAAAGAAAATAAATATCTAAGCCATGATTCTAAGAAAAAGGAGGATTACAAACTTACCTCGACACGTTTATCCATCTTGTAAAACAAAGTGGGTTAAAACAATTCATAATAACCCTAATATGCTCCTAAGCATAAAATAAACCCTAAACATGCTTTTTCTAAGCAAGAAAACTAAAAGAAAGAATGTGAGGGAGGAGAGAATTCTGCTCTCAAGACATACTTTCTCCAGGTTTAGAGCAATAGAACATATAAAAAAATATTTATACTGGAAAAGACTTCTTGAATTCTCGAGCATGTCTTCAAGAGGGAGAAGAGATTATTGTATTCGACAATCAGTGTGTCTTGCAAAGTGAGAGGAGGGGGGTTTATATAGGAAAGGGGCGAACATGAAAAAGGAAAGTTTTTAAGCAAATTTTTGAAAACAAGCATCCAAGGCCCAAGCAGCCATCTGATGGACGGTTGACCATTGGCCAACAGCCAGGCGACTGTCAGATGGCTGGGCGGCTATTTGATGGCCGACTTGTCAATTTCGTTTCGGCCCTTTCTTTTTCTATCATCTTTCGATGCAACCCCTTAGACCTTCATCCCTTCAATCACATATAACTTTTTGAGTTCAACTCCGATTCATGATCTGTAAATTTCTACGAAAACTAGACATCTGTAGCTTCATAATGGTCTATGACTCATCATCAGATTCCTCTTGGATTAGTTTATGTGATTTTTCATAATCATATGTTAGTTTTCAAGGCCCTTCACCAACTTCTTCTTACCTTTCTCTTCTTAACTCTCAAGGGCATTTTAGTCATTTTCTTTGCTCGGCATTCATCTTCATTTATCATCAAGCCTTAAAAATTCAGTATCTATAATGGGTTCAGGAAGTTAGGTACAAGTCATTTGACTCACCCAGATCAAGATCCGGCCTCCACTAGAAAATACCAAATAATAACATCTCATGCCATTACTTAGTCCACTTAATGTTGTTTGTTTTACGGACATATTGTTCATTTTATCTTCTTTAAGACATGTGAGGTGATTATATTCATAACAGTTGTATATTCATACATAGAAAGAGGAAGGAGAATAGAGTTACATTTCCATCAAACATGGGGGATAGGGGAAGCGGTTTACATTCATTGTTCTTCAACAATAAATAAAGTAATTCTATTTCTAAACACTTCAAAGATAGCATTCATACTTTATTCAATTATAAGTGATGACCCCTCACCTTCAATGTGAATCTACCACCACTTTATGGCATCATTCAATAGCACTTCTAAACACGGTGTATTCGTAGCATATTCATATATTCATAAATCAATTAATTCAATACAAAGCCATAATCTATATTTGATAATTCTATCATGGTATTCTAGCCTATTACTATTCTAGAATAATTTATATTAATGGCATTTCTAGCCTAAACATGGTTATCATGACTTTTTCTAACATAAATCAAACAATCGAAATCAAACAAGGCTATTCTAGCTTAATACAAACAACTGAGGGGTAATATGGTAATTCTAAGCAATTATAAGTCTTCCTAGCATGATTCTAATCATATGCCCCTAAGCATAACTCTAACCATGTGCTCTTAAGCATGATTCTAAGCATTCGCCAAAAAAATTAAATTCCTAAACATGATTCCAATAAAGAAGGGATAAAGCACTTACCTCGACATGCTTATCCATCTCGCAAAACAAATAAGGGTTAAACAATTCATAATAACCTTAGACATGCTCCCAAGTAGAAAATTAAACCCTAGGCAGGCTTATTGTAAGCAACAAAATTAAATAAGAAAATAAGCAAGAGAAAAGAGGACTGCTCTCAAGACGTACCTTTTTTAGGTTTAGAGCAATAGAACGCCTGAAAACTTTATACTGAAAAAGACTTCTTGAATTCTTGAGCATGTCTTCAAGAGAGAGAAGAGATGATTATATTCGATAATAGGTGTGCCTCAAAAAGTGATCGAATGGGGGTTTATGTAGGTGAGCAAAGAAATAAATGTGGAAGTTCTTTAATAAAAATATTCAAAAATATATGGGCAACAGCCGAGCGACTGTTGGTAAACTGTAGATCGGCTATCAGACAGTCAAGTGACTATCACTCAATAGTCAGGTGACTATCTGATAAACAAGCAGTTGTTGGTCAATAGTCAGGCGGTTGTTTGGCAGTCGACCGACTGTTCTTCTTTTGGCCCTTCCTATTTTGACCCTTTGCAATGCAAGCCCTTTCGACCTTTATCTGCTCAATCACATAACTTTTCAAGCTTAACTCCGATCCACAATCCATAAATTTCTTTGAAAACTAGACATCCGTAGCTTCGTAACAGTATATGACTTATCATCAGATTCCTTCCGGATTAGTTTCTGTGATTTTTCAAAGTCACATGTTAGGTTTCGAGACATTTCATTAATCTCTTCTCGCCTTGGCTTTTAAAGGCATTTTGGTCATTTTCATTACTCGACATTCATCTTCATGTCATTATCCAGTCTAAAAAATTTAGTGTCTATAGCCTGTCCCCTACTTTAGAATGTTTGTGAGACATAAAAATCAATAAAGTACTCTTGCTTCGTCTTTCTTTCTTCCATCTCGACATTCTTCACCTTTGTCTTCATTCCATCATACTTTCTCAACGTCTTCCTTCCTCTTCCATTCCTATAGAAAGGTGTGTCACTTCAAGGGCTAAAGGTATGCCCATTTAGGGCTAGTGTGCCACCAAAGGGCTAAGGTATGCTTATTCAAGGGCTCAGGCATGCAATCAAGGGCTAAAGTGCCCGTCTAGGGGCAAAAAGCATCCTTATGATGCTATGAGAAAGCACTCCTCCGTGCACCTATTTCTTAGGGTTTTCAACACTCTTCAGTGCACCTACTTCCTAGAGTTTGGTAACACTCTTCAGTGCGCCTATTCTAAGGGCTTCAAACACTTTTAAGTGCACCTACTTCTTATGGTTTTCAACACTCTTCAGTGCGCCTCTTCTTAGGGCTTGTGCCTATTCTAAAGGCTTTAAATACTCTTAAGTGCACCTACTTCTTAGGGTTATCAACACTCTTCAGTACGCCTCTTCTTAGGGCTTGTGCCAATCTAAGGGCTTCAAACACTCTTAAGTACACCTACTCCTTAGGGTTTTCTTTCTAATGCATTCCCACTGGAAAAAATTCTATCATGCATTGCTTCACGATCCTTAGACCTTTCTATTCTTTGCGCCTTCAGCTAAGTATCTTTCATGTCTTCTTCGATCTCTTTAAACTTTGCACTTGCTAGGTTTCATGTCCCTCTTCTAAGTATTCTTCATGCTTCTTTGACTTTTCTAGTCTTCGTATTCAACAGACTTCATGCCTTTCTCTTGATTTCTGCTTATCCATTGGAGAAGATTCTTTACTCATCTTGTTCTAGTATTCTTCATTCCTGACTTCTTTGAATTCTATATTTGTCATGCCTTTTGCTGGAGAGTCTAATCAGATTGTTGATTCTTGGACTTATTAAGGATTCCTCCATTGCCTTTGCAAGTTCCTATAAAAGTCAAACATTTCTTGACGATGTAAATCAATCCAAATATTTACCTTATTTGGTGCGTTCTATAACAAATTACTTTCTAGTATCTCGAGGAATTCTTTCATATGATTTCGGAAGAAGATTTTGTGGACTAGTGTTACACTTCTTTCCATGTAAGTTGCGAAACTATTGCCATGGCAGAGTTCTTGTCACCGGTTTTGCTCGAAAATTATTTCAGTGTCTTAGGGCCAATGCAGAGTCTTTCTTTTCTTTTTCCTCTTTTCTTTTCTCTCTTTCTCTCTCTTCTCTCTTTCTTCTTTTTTCTCCCTTTTCTTTTTCCTCATTTTACTGATTTGTCCCTCATTAAAGGGACAGCCAGCCGGCGGTTAAGGACTTGTATAAAGTTCATTTATCATCTTGTTACTTCATTTGCGTGTAACTTCTTCTTTCTTCATCCGATTCACTTCCGATTTTCTCCTACGTGTTCATCTCGACTTCTTCTTTCTAATGGTAGGTCATCTAGTCCATCTTGACTTGAATGAGAATGATCTAGTCTGGAAATCGACATTCAAGGGTTTTCTAAAGGACCAAGAGGTGTCCCTTGTCCATGATATGGCTTCCTACACAATCAGCCAGGTATGCATTCTTCTTTATTTTTGATTTTCGATTTGTTAGGAATTTTCTAAGCATGTACTCATGTAGAGATTGCTCCTATCTTAGGACTACCACGATAATAGAATGCGTGGGTCTGGAGCCCAAAGTTGGTTTTTAAAGAATGAGGCTGTTAGCAGTAAGATTGCTGCTACCAGCTTCTATGAGTTTTTCACTTTTCTTCCACATGCTTCTCGGTACATTGATCGTTGAGTGTTAGTTGCTTTATACGAGAGATGAATGGATATGGCCCATATATTCCATCTTTCGATTAGTGAGATGACCATTATGCCTCTAGATATTGTTGTTTTGACTAGCCTTCCATGCTATGGTGAAGTCGTTCCTATTAATGCTTGTATTGTAGACTCAAGGGATCAGCAGAACTTTATCTAATAGCTTCTTGGGTGTGATGTAAAGCTCAAAGATAAAGTCACCATTCGATATGCTGCATTGTATGAGTATTAGAAGAGGAGGTCCAACCTGACTCTAGTTGAGGTGGATCAGTATGCACGTAGCTTCATCGTGTTTCTACTCAGTTTGACACTCTTTGCAAAACACATTGAATACCACCTTCTTGACTCTACTTCCTAGCCTCTAGGATCTCGACCAAGTGAGGGATTTCGAGGGGTCGTATTGTTCTTGGCTAGTTATATTTTGGTTTAGATCTTGCTTGAGGTGTTTCTAGGATTATTGGGTTTGCTCTACTTCTTGAGGTAACTTCTTTTTATTCTTTACACCTTCATGCTTTATCTGCGTGGATTCTATGTCTGATTATATCCCACTCCCTGCTTGTGAGGACTTTTCTTTCCTATGGATAAGAAGGTAGGCTGCACGGCGTGCGAAGCTCGAGAGGTCTCATGAGCTGGACTTCTTTCGTGATTACATTCACATGATTACCTAGGACAAGGTAAAAAAAATTATAGTCAGTACTTCATTTGCATCAGTCTTACCATGTTTCTTCATTCTTCGTAGATTCGTTCTGGGGTCCTAAAGAGAACTAGTTTGTGACAAAGAGGGTCGCCTCGTCATTCAATTACTACTGCACTCTTCTGCATTGCGTGAACAGTCTAATATGGTATTTGGGTGATCATGTGTGGGATTGGTCCAATGGCCTATCACGTCATATGATTCTTCCTTCGCCACTGGTTCTGATGATAGATTTAACTAATTTAGCCATGGAGCCAGAGATGTCAAACTACACGATCGGGATTCACTTGAATATGATCGAGTTCCCATTGATAATGATTTATTACATCGATTGGGTTTGAACCTCCTTGTTACACACTATACCTGGCCAGTCTGCTGATGAGACTCTTCATCCTCCTATTGTGTCTAATCGTACTAGTAGCTGTTCCACTCATCGTGGGAAGAGATCGAGAGCCTCCTCTTCAGGTACTAGCATATCTACTTCGTTTTCTGCTATCGCTCAGTAGTCACGTTTGCCTCTAGCTCATTCAGCTACTTCAGTTGTTCCAACCAGCCATGTGATTTGTGACTTCCAGGCTTATGCCAGTAATGTCATCTACATATGGGATGCTAGTGGACAAATCAACAATCACATGATTGTTGAGGATCCGAACATATTGTTCCCTTCATTCCATAGGCTACCACTCTTGTAAGTCTTCCAACTATACATTCCTTAAGTTTCTTATCATTCTTTAGTCAATTGTTAATCATAAAATGCAATGCGATGAAGGTATCACGATCTTCCATGGAGCGAGTTTTTCGTATACATGTTGCTTCTCATGGATATGTTCTGCAGATGTTACATCAATATCAGGTAAAATATCCTTCTATGCTTCAAGTATGCATGATTTCTATCTCAATAGTTTTTCTAACTATGTGATTCTTTTGCTTGGTTAGACGAGTCGTTAGAAGGTTACTCGTCTAGGGTAGGAGGTTAAGCGTCTCAGGCTCAGGTTGCTACCTTCTCCTTTGATATCGACAACGATGGCAATGAGTGAAGATTGTCACCACGGACTTCTTTCATGATTTCTTCTAGGCATTTTACTTCTATGTATGAACTTCTACAATGTACAATCGAATGTAAACAATTTTTAGAAAGTTAATGAAAATTTTTGATTTTCAGCTTGACGTGCTATGTGCATTTTGATAAATTTACATCCAAATTTATTCAAATTCATTTCTACATCATCATTTATTCAATTCAAAATAAACTACAAAATCTAGAAATCCCACACTCGAAACCGCTCGTCGATAAGCGTTCCAAAAGTCGAAAAACATGTGAAAAGAGGGGCTAATGAGCTATTTTGCCCTAGCAATTGTCAGGTGGCTGTTAGACAGTCGAACGACTATCAAGTAACTGTCGGGCGACAGTCAGATTGCTGGACGGTAGTCACCGGTGGTTTTCCTCCTTTCTTTCAATTTTTTGCTTCGTTTTATGCATTATTTAAGTGTCGTTCCCTCCATTCCTTCTCCTTTCCTCTCTCATTTCTTAAGATTTCTTTAACGCTTTTTAATGCCTCTTCACGCTATTTAACATGTTTGAGGCCTCATTTAAGACTCTCTAGCCACTTTTAAAACCTTTGAAGGATGACGATTGGAAATAACTTGAATCCATCTATCTCTATCATCTCAAGTTCCTTCGGCATGTAAAGCTTGACTTCCTTTTTCTTAAAGAATACACGATATTCTAGGATCTTTATGACCATATCTTTCGCTTCAATGGGCAAGAGCTTTGCTCCCCGTATGAGGAATTCTTTGCCATACTTGGTTGTCATTCGTCCAATTCAGAGAGCATTATTCTGCCTACCATCCAAACACTATCAATGTTCGATCTTGCCCACTTCTTCGACTTCTTGATTTCTACCATGGCATTCACACCAGAGGCGATAGGAAGACATTATCTTCTATCATGCCTTTGCTCGAAATGATGGACAGGTCTTCGTCCGGTTGGCTTCGCCCTCTTCAGTTCTGCCTTCTTGCATAATTTTTACTAGTCTCACCAAACAATCTTGGAGACCCTCATCTTGTGGCCATCATTCCTTAGATGGGACCTAGTTTCATAGCAATCTCCTTGGTTCCAGCTGAGACATTGATTGGATTTGATTGAGTCAGGATTGATCCGAGTTAGAGATTCAGTAGCAGTCTTCTACTTCTTTAGGTTTTTCTTTTATCCCCAAAATTTTGCCTAAGTCGCCCTTTCGAGTTTTCGACTTAACGGGTTCATTCATTTATTTTAATGCTTTAATTTTTGTCTAAGCCGCCCCTTTCGGATTTTTGAGTTAGCAAGCTTGGCCTAACTTTTGCCTAAGCCGCCCTTTCTGGGTTTTCAACTCAGCAGGCTTTTTCTTCTTTTCTTTCATGCCCTAACTTTTACTTAAGCTACCATTTTGGGTTTTCAGCTTAATAGGCTTGTCTTAATTTTTTCCTAAGCCGCCTTTTCTGGATTTTCAACTTAGCAAGCTTTTTTCTTATTTTCTTTCATACCCTAACTTTTGCCTAAGTTGCCTTTTTGGGTTTTCAACTTAGCAGTCTTTTTTTTTTTCTCTTTGTTTTTTTTCTCATATTTGGTTACAAGAGAGGCTATCTATTCTAGCACCACCTGAATGAGATATTTCCCGTTATAGCCCTTGACTTCCTATGAAGAGGAGACTTAAGAGATGTTTTTCTGGGATCAATTGGCTTCGAGTCATTCTAGATACTCAAATTCGATGGCACTGTCCATGGTGGAGGCTAGAGCATATGACAGTAGGGATATATATCGCATGTGACACATCCGAAAAAGGATTGTCTCCCAAGTATAGGAGTGTCGAAGTAATAAACCCGGTAAGACCGAGGTCGATCCACGAGGAAGGAGATTTAAGCGTTACAAATTATAAGCTAAACAAATGTGATATAGATGATTCAAAGAGGTGACATGATAATATCAACAAGTATGTAAGATGGTAGGTGGTATTACCGACCATTCAAATATAAAACAAAAAGCAAGAGGAGGTAAAACCATCCATGGAAATAGGTGGTATAACCAACCATAGTAAATTAAAGAACAATTTCATAAGGTGGTAGAACCTACCATAGTAAATAAAATAAAAAGTTCATAAACAATAGAATAATTAAAATACAAGAGGAATTAACACAATAACAATGAAGGCTAAGGTTAGGGGATCCGCCCTTGATATTTCAAATAAGGATAATTAACCCATTTTAGTTATATGAATTATATTTGTTTCATTACCAATATTTATACCACTTCTTGTAAATGGGTTCAAGCATCCAATGTGCCAATCATCATATGTCTACAACAAATCAAGGTTCCTAACTAGATTCGTGTCGGTAAGGAAGAACCATACATCATCTAGAAAGGATCCAAGCATTTGATGTGCCAAGGATTGTCGACAATGGATCAAGACCTCCACTTTACGAGTGGTGTCAAGATTGATTAAGAAATTAAATATAAATCATATTGAATAAACATTATAAGATTAAGATTATTAAGCACATATTAAGGGTTAGAGAATCCTTATTCTCATATCAAGGGTTTCACCCTTTCACCTTAGCAAAAGAGAAATTAGAAGAACATTATAATAGAAAGAAAATAAAATGTAAGAAAAAGGAAATTCATTAATAACATAAACACACAAAACACAATACAAGATCCTAGCCAAAGCCAAAATGTTCCAGCCAAGGCCAAGATGCCCTAATGGGTCACAAGGCACCTCTATTTATAGATACATCCAGGGGCAAACTTGTCAAATTACAAGGGCATAATTGTCAAATATTAGTTGTAAATATCTTTGACAATTGGGATCATTAGGCACCGACTTTGACCATCAATTTTGACATCGAAATGTTGTGAATTTTAATCACATGTCTTCATAAAAGTTGTAGATATTTCTCTCAGCTTTCTAGAACATATTGATTTGCACAATTTGGATACGTATTTTGAGAGATACGGTCCAAATACTGAGGCCTGGTCAGACTGGGCCGAGACTGTAGATGGGTTCACTTCAAGCCCAATTTTGGTCCACTAAGAGCCCGAATTTGATGATGCTTGTGAAATTCAATCTTGTAGACAATTGAATCAGCTTTCCAAAACATTAAGAATTGCACCATTCTGATCTATAACTAGAGAGTTATGCCCATTTTACCGAACCTGTAACAAAACCAAAATTAAGAGAAATTAATTCCAAAGATGCAAATGCTACAAATATGCTTAAGTTGAGGAATTTAATGACACTATTAATGCAATATGATGAACTAAACTCTTATTAAACATGCATATTTAAGTGTTCATCAGCATGCATGCCTTTAGTGGGTTTCACCCATAGTTTCTTCTATGATCTTGCTAGACTGTATGGGTAGTATGGACTTAAACAGAGGATTGTGGATTCACCGACTATTTTCGGTCCTAGGAGACTGGTTGCTCGTTATCTAGAGCACTTGAAGGATTCTTGGCCACATCGCACCATCGAGAGGAATCTATTCCATAATCCTAATTTTGAGACTGAGTATCGGTACAAGGATTAGGTTACCTTTCTGGCTTCCATTCTTGATCCTATTCTTTGAGCTAGACGATGCTGTGAGCGATATGGTGAGCCTATTCATAGTCCATTGAAGAGGCAGAGACAACATTGTTAGTTTCATTGTCAGCTTCGATGTTAGATGTTTTCCTTTTGTCATTATGGAAAATAATAATGCATTTCACAAGCATATTTGTTCCCAAACAATTTCATTTTATTAATAGAAGTACAATCTTTTGTTCTTCTAACGTCATGTGCACAATGAGACAACTCCTATCATTAATCAGCCATTTCTGGTTTTCTGATTAATTATTTTTCTCTCACTTTCTCTTTTTTTTTATATATAGTATTTCTTCAGTAGTATTTCTTTAGCCTGTCCATGTTGATGGGTTCAGTGAACTTGTTCCCTTTCATGTCTGATAAGATGATGGCTCTGTCGAAAATGACTTGTTACAATGAATGGGCTTAAACTTTCCTCTCGGATCAAACACTGTTGGCTTGGCCTACTTAAGGACCAATTCTCCTTCTTTGAACTTCCTTGTCTTAATTCTCTTATTAAAGGCTTGAGCAACCTATTTCTGATATAGTTGCATGTCGTATTTGGCCTTTATTCTTTTCTCATCAATTAAGGCCAATTGTTCACATCTAATGTCAATCCATTCCCCCAGAAGTTCTTGCTTCCATCAAAACTCTCGCTGATTTCATTTCTATCTCAATTGGTAAGATCACTTCTGAGCCATATACCAACAAGAAAGGGGTCATGCCTGTTGAACTTTTGGGTGTTGTTCTATAACCCTATAACACAGATAGCAGCTTCTCCGCCCAATCTTGCATGTCTGCACCGTCTTAGCCAACATCTTCTTGATGTTTTTATTGGTTGCCTCTACTGCTCCATTCGTCTATGGCCTATGGAGATGAGTTATGATGTTTAAACCCATACTTTTGAAATAAGGCTTCAGTCTTAGCCTGGAAATAAAGCCCATTGTCAATCATGACATGATGTGGCACTCCGAATCTGCGTATGACATTGTTTTCAATAAACTTCGCCATCTTCCTTGCCCCCAGTTTACTATAGGACTGAGCTTTTATCCACTTAGTGAAGTAGTCAATCATCACCACCACCTCATATCGATGCCTATTAGAGGTTGATGACCTTATCTTGCCTGTGATATCAATGCACCATGTAACAAAAGTTCATAGTGCTGTCATCCCTTATAGCTCTAAGGGTGGTTGACTAATCAAATACCCATTGATTTGACACTAGTGACATCTCTTAACAAATTGGATATAGTCTGTCTCCATGGTTAGCCAACAAAAGCCTTCCATCATTATCTTTTTTGCAAGCATTAGTCCATTCATATATGACCCACATACACCACTATGGATTTCTTCCATAAGCCTTCTTGCTTCTTTCTCATTGACACATCTCAATTGTATCCCTTTTGGCATTCTCTTGTACATCACTCCTTGATGACAAGTAAAAGTCTGAAGATTGGTGCACAAACAGTCATCAGTTTAGCAATAAATTGATGTATTCGATCTGCCCAAGAAACCCTCGAACTTCTTTTTTAGTCTTGGGTGACGACATCTCTATAGTTGCTTTAACCTTGTTTGGGTCTAATTCTATCACCTACTTGCCAACTACAAGCCCCAATAACCTCCCTGAGGTGACTCCAAAGACACACTTCTTTGGATTTAGTAGTAGCTTGTATTTATTCACCTTTTCTTGGAATCTGTCTAAAGCTTCAAAATAGCCTTCTCGAGTCTCGGACTTCACCATCATGTCATCCACATAGACTTCTATCTCCTTATGCATCATGCCATGAAACAGTATTGTTGTCAGTTGTTGGTAAGTTGCCCTTGCATTCTTCAATTCAAAGGGCATCATTTTATAAAAATAGGTTCCCCATTCCATCATGAAGGCCGTTTTCATCTTATTTTCATTGGCCATCATTATTTGGTTGTAACCAGAAAACCCATCTGTGAAGGAAAACATCACACTAGCAGCAATGCTATCCACCAACACATCGATGTGAGGCAAGGGAAAATCATCCTTTGACGATGCCTTATTCAAGTTTTGATAATCCATACAAATTCAGACCCTTCCATCATTCTTTGGCACTAGCATGATATTGGCTAATCATTCTAGATATTTCACCACTTCTAAAACTTGGCTTTAATTTTCTTGGATACTTCCTCTTTAATTTTTTGAGCCCATTCCAGTCTCAACCTCCTTAGCTTTTACTTGATCGGCCTCATATACGGATAGGTTGGAATTATATGCTCAACGATACTTCTCTCGATTCCAGACATGTCATCATAGGACCAAGTCAAGACTTCTTCATGTTTTTTTAACAAATTTTCAAATTTCTGTCTCTTCCTTCAGGAGTTGTGTCAAGTGTAATACATATCTTCTTGGGTTTTTTTATTGTACCACGATTTATGTCATGTGTTTGAATGGTATAGATGTTAAATATGCTAGTGAAACGTAAATTATGATGCACAATGCCATTAGGAAAGACATCTCACAAGTAATCAAACTGATTTTTTATTTCTTCAAATTTAGAAACATAAACAATATTCTCTTCTTCAAAGAGGTTGGGTGCAAATATATCCTTATGAAATTCATCTCTGATTCCTTCTTTGTTGAAGACAGCAAGGTCGATGCTTGGTGGTGCTTGATCTTGAAGCTTCTTCTCCTGGATGGTCATCTTCTTTATTTCCTCATCCAAGTCATTCTCCTTGGAGACTCCTGCCTGAAGGATATCCTTGAAGATTTTGAATCTGAGCTTCAACATTCCCTTGAAAACCTATGGTTTAGCAGCTCCCACATCCTTCGTATTTTGGGCCTTGACAAATTTGATGAATTTCCCATTCTTAGGCTTAAACTCTTCCTCTTCCCCGTTGGATTCATAGCCTAAACCTCTTCTAGAAGTTTGGCCTTTGAAATATGGAAAATATGGTAAACCATGTTCATTTCTGCCAAGCCTAGATCTTGGCAAGTACCCACCCTTGTTTCTTCATTATCCCAACTAAAATTGGGCTAATTTTGTCAATCATGGCTATGTGAAAGCCTCCCATGTAGGGTATTTCTCCAACCTTCACACTTAAACCAGTTGGTACAATCATTGAGGCTACATGAATGATCACAAGACCCATGTTGAATTAGATCTTCTAATGTAAGTAGAAAGAACTCC
Source organism: Boswellia sacra (assembly GCA_013180625.2). NCBI lineage: Eukaryota > Viridiplantae > Streptophyta > Magnoliopsida > Sapindales > Burseraceae > Boswellia > Boswellia sacra. Next base: position 35,748 of record SNVD02011971.1, read on the forward strand.
AGTTGGAACCATGTTCGTCCCAAGAAAGCAGCGAAGGTGATTGAAATGTCAAGAACTATAAATTCTTTCATTACTTAAATTGGCCTAGTCTTCACTAACGCCTTAAAGATCCCTATGGAACTCCTCTTTGAGTCATCATAAGCCCTGATCACTATCTCAAAAGACTGAAGCTTATATTTGTCGACCCCATAATTATGTAATATCTTTATAGGCACAATGTTAATGGCAAACCCATCATCCACTATGATGCAAGGAGATGCCTTCCACCAATTTCTACGGTGATAAACAATGGCCTGTTATGGTTCTTTCATTCGAAAGGTAGATCTTCATTAGTGAAAGTGATCATTCCCTTCTTATTTACCCTATTGAATTCTATTCTAGTCAAGGTGATCAACATTTCATTAGAAGTAGCAGCCATTGATATTTCCACCTCTACCAAAGCCTTCGCTGTGGCTTCTCTATGCTTTAGGATGATATCAACAAATCCCAAATGCTAGCATTCACTTGAGTTTTCTTTAACTACTTGTTCACTTGGTCTTCTTCTTCTTTAGTTTCTTTTATGACAACTTCTTTGCCCTCATTGGTGGTTTTCTCAATCGATTTCTCCTTCTTATGGTAAAATCTTCCACTCCTTATTACTCCTTTTACGTTCTCACTCTCACCCTTAAGTGTTTCTCCCTCAACTATCATTTCTTCTTCTTCATCACTACTAAAGTCAACCCAAAAGTTTGGAAGGGTCTTGACTTTAGGAATATCATCCCAAATTCCCATGACTCTTACATCTCTACACCTTATAAGTAAGCTCTCTCTTCGCTCAAGGCTCTTAACTCACTTCCCTTTCCAAACTTTACTGTCCTTCTTTACTTTAAGCCTTTTAGATGATAGGCCTTTTCCAGCCCCTTTTCCAGCCATCCACTTCTTGACAAAGGCACTCGATGGTATGGACCTCTTTTTGGTGGGTGTCACTTTAACTTCTTCATTTTCTTCTTCTTGTGGCTTTTCCTCCTCTTGGTCACTGAGGCATACAAATTCGGGTTCTAAGCTTTGCTCAACTCCCTTTACTATAATATTAGTCCATCCTTCTTTGTGAAAATCTGGGCTGCCAAAGGAACGAGCTCATCTTCTGCCCTTTCAATGATCTCCTTGGGCTCTTTTTCTTTGGGTTCTTTGACTTTGGGCTCTTTGGCCTTGGACTTTTTCTTCATGGCCTTTAGTGGACTATTTTGATTGTTCAAGCTTGGACTTCTCCCTTATCTTGGCTCTCTCGATCCTGCTTGATCTACTTTCTTCAAAGCAGTTAATGACTTGCTCCTCAGTCAAACCTGACCCAATCATGTTGGTTGCTAGAGGAGGTACCCCATTGTAATTGGATAGTGGATTGCTTCTTGTGTTGGGCTCATGTGTCTCTAGGTCAAAAATCTGGCCCTTGTCAATCAAGTCTTAGATCTCACAGCGGAGACGAGTACAATCATTAGTCTTCGATTACTTGATGGAAGTCACATTTCTTATTATGCCGCCAATTCCTTGGTAATGGATTTGGAAGCTCTCTTGGTGGCAATGGCTACAAAATCCCTTCAGCTCTCATCTTGTAAAGATCTTGGAAAGCAATCTTCCCAAACGATTGAATTTTCTTTGTTGAGCGACCACCTTCACCTCAGCATCTTCGTGCTAGACCCACTAGCTTGGTCATATTGTCTTTGACTTCTTCAACGGTAGCTATGGTTCTTCTCTTCTGCTTGGATGCCAAATCTTCTATTTGGATGCCCAAATCACATAAATCTTCAAATGTTTTAATAACGAAGCCTGGCAATGATTCAAATCATAAGCTCCTATGCATAATTCTAAGTATGTGCTCCTAAGCATGATTCTAAGCATTCGTCAAAGAAAATTAAATTTCTTAAACATGATTCTAATAAAGAAGGGATAACAGACTTACCTCGACACGCTTATCCATCTCGTAAAACAAATAAGAGTTAGAACAGTTCATAATAACCCCTAGGCATGCTTATTCTAAGCAAGAAAAGTAAATAAGAAAATAAGGGGGAAAAAAGAGGACTGCTCTTAAGACGTACCCTTTTCAAGTTTACAGCAACAGAACGCATGAAGACCTTATACTGGAAAAGACTTCTCGAATTCTCGAGCGTGTCTTTAAGAGGGAGAAGAGATTATTATACGATAATCAGTGTGCCTTAAAAAGTGAGCCAAATAAGGGTTTATATAGGTGAGCAAAGAAACAAATATGGAAGAACTTTAATGAAGATTTTCGAAAATACAGGCCCAACTACTAGGCAGCTATTGGCAAACCACTGGGTAACTGTCACTCAATAGTTGGGTGGTGTTGGTCAACAATCGGTCGACTATTCTTCCTTTGGCCCTTCCTATTTTGCCCCCTTGCAGTGTAATCCCTTTTGACCTTAATCTGTTCAATTACATAAAACTTTTCAAGCTTAAATCTGATCTGCGATCCGTAAATTTCTATGAAAACTAGACATCGGTAGCTTTGCAACTACATATGACTAATCATAAGATTCATCTCGATTAATTTCTGTGATTTTTTTTAAGTCACACGTCAGTTTTTTAGACCTTTCATTAATCCCTTCTAACCTTAGCTTTCAAGGGCATTTTGGTCATTTTCATTACTCAACATTCATCTTCAGCCCATTGTTAAGTCTAAAAAATTCAGTGTCTATAGGCACATTTGGAGAAATGGAGTCTCCACCCAATTATTCAATTGGGAATGAATAGGGGTAATCTAATCCCTCGCTTTAAAACCTAAACTATCCTTATCCCTTCAGAGATGGGTTCGGAAAGTTAGGTACAAGTTGTTCGACCCACCCAGATCAAAATTTGGCCTCCACTAGATCATACCAAATAAAAATATCTCATATTGACATACAATCCACTTAAGTTGTTGGTTTTATGCACATATTTTATTTTTATCTTCATTTAGACATGTGAGGTGATTATTTAATCATAGCTGTTGTATATTCATAAATAGAAAGAGGGTGGAGAACATATTACATTTCCTTTAAACATGAGGGAAGGGGAAGAGGATTATATTGCTTTGTTCTTCAACAATAAAATAAATTCTATAAAGTATACATTCATCCAATTATAAGTAATGGTCCCTTACCATCAATGTGAGTCCACCACCACTTCATGGCATCATATAATAGCACTTCTTATCATGACATATTCAATAATAAGTCAATTAATAAAAATTCAATACAAGACCATAATCTAATATCATGGCACTTCAACCTAGATTCGATAATTCTGTCACGGCAATTGCTATTCTAGCATAATTCATATCAATTTATTAAGGATCATGGCATTTCTAGTATAAGCATGGTTATCATGGCATATTCTAGCCTAATCATGGCATTTCTAGCCTAATTTAAACAATTAAAATTAAACAAGGCTCTTCTAGCCCAATCAAAGCATTCAAGGGGTAATATGATAATTCTTACCTATTCTATGCTATTTCCTAACATATATCAAAGCAATTGTAAGTTCTTCCAGCATGATTCTAATCATGTGCTCTTAAGCATAATTCTAAACATGTGCTCCTAAGCATGATTCTAAGCATTCGCGAAGAAAATAAATTCCTAAACTTACTTCTAATAAAGAAAGGAAAGAGGACTTACCTCGACACGCTTATCCAGCTCGAAAAACAAACAAAAGGGTTAAATAATTCATAAAGCCCTAAACATGCTTCTAAGTATTAAATTAAATCCTAAACATGCTTATTCTAAGCATAATAAATCCTAATCATGCTTAATTCTAAGTAAGAAAAATAAAGGAGGAAATAGGAGCAAGAAAAGAGGACTGCTCTCAAGACGTACCATTTCCGGGTTTATAGTAATAAAACGCCTAAAAATCTTTAAACTTAAAAAGACTTCTCAAATTCTCGAGCGTGTCTTCAAGTGAGAGAAGAGATGACTATTCTCAATAATCGATGTGTCTTGAAAAGTGAGCGAAGGGAGGGGCGATTTATATAGTTGAAGGTTGAAGTTAAAAAAAGAGATCAAAAATCAAAATAGGAAGGTTTATAATAAGATTTTCCAAAATTTGAGGGAGAATAGTGGGACGTCTGTTAGTACATCGTCAAGTGGCTGTCTATCAGCTCGGTGACTATCAGTCAATAGTCGATTGGCTGTTTGATAGCCAAGCGGCTTTTGGTAGTAGCCAGGAAACTGTTTGACAACTAGGCGGCTGTTTGATAGCCGGGCGACTATTCTTCTTAGGTCCTTCCTATTTTGGCACTTTGTAGTGCAACCCTTCCTAACCTTCATCTATTCAATCATGCATTACTTTTCGAGTTCAACTCTGATTTGTGATCTATAAATTTCTACGAAAACTAAACATTCGTAGCTTCGCAAAGATATATGACTCATTAGTAGATTTCTTTTGGATTAATTTCTATGATATTTTGAATTCATATGTTAGTTTTTGAGACCTTTCATCGATTCGTTCTCACCTTTCTTTTCTTGGTTTCTAAGGGCATTTTGGTCATTTTCATTACTCAACATTTATCTTCATTTCGTCATCGAGCCTCAAAATTCTAGTGTTTATAGGTTACCCCTTTCTTTGGAGAGGTTTGTGAGACATAAAGGTTGACAAAGTACTCTCGCCTCGTCTTTCCTGCTTCCATCTCAACATCTTCACCTTCATCTTCATTCTATCAGACTTTCTCATCATCTTCTTTCTCTCCTTCTACTCACGTAAAGGGATGTGCCCACTCGAATGCTAAAGTGCTCGTCTATGGGCTGAGGTGTCCATCTAAGGGTTGAGGTGCCCATTCAAGGGCGAATGTGCCCATCTAAGGGTTGAGGTTCCCATTCAAGGGCTTAGAAAGTATCCTTATGATGCTATGACAAAACATGCTCAGTGCACCTACTTCTTCTTATTTCTAATACTCTTCAGTGCACCTATTTCTTATGGTTTTCAACACTCTTCAGTGTATCTACTTCTTAGGGTTTCTAACACTCTTTAGTTCACCTACTTCTTAGAGTTTTCAACACTCTTTAGTGTACCTCTTCTTAGGGCTTGTGCCTATTCTAATGGCTTAAAACACTATTAAGTGCACCTACTTCTTAGGGTTTCCTTCTAATGCATGCCTACTAGGAAAACTTCTATCATGCACTGCTTTGCATCTTTAGACCTTCTTATCTTTCGTGCCTTTGGCTAATTGTTCTTCATTCTTTCTTTAATATCTTCAGACTTTGCATTCGTTGGGTTTCATACCCTTTCTTCTAGGTATTCTTTTTGCTTCTTTGGTCTTCTTCAATCTTGGCATTCAATAGATTTCATACCCCTTTTCTAAGTATTCTTCATGCTTCTATTCTTGATTTCTTCTGGTCCACTGAAGGAAAATTCTTGATTTGTCATGTTCTAACATTCTTCATTCTCGACTTCTCTTACACTCGTCATGCTATTTACTGGGGAATTTCTTATCATGTTGTTGATTATCTGACTCATTAGGGATCTTTCCATTGTCTTTGTAAATTCTTGCAAAACATTAAACATCTCTTGATGATGTAAAATCAATTCAAATTTTTACCTTTTCCCATGGGTTCTTTGACAAACTACTTTATAATATCTGGAGGAATTCTTCAATGTGATTCTATTAGAAAATTCTATCGACTGATGTTACTCTTCTTTCCTTGTGAGTTGCTAAACTATTACCATGGCCCAGTGCTTATTATCGATTTTGTTTAAAAATTACTTCGTTGTCGAGGATTGATGTAGAGTCTTTTTTCTTTTTTCTTTTCTCTCTCTTCGCCCTTCCTTCTCTTTTCTCTTTCTCTCTCTTTTCTCTCTTAATCTCTCTTTTTTCTCTCTTTTCTCCCTTTTTTTTCTTTTTCTTTCTTTCTTTTCTCCTTGTCACTTTTATAGATCTACACCTTATTAGAAGGATAGTCAACCGATTGTCAAACAACAACCCAACTATCTAATCACCGTCCGGTGGTCAATCAACAGTCGTCTGGCGATCAAGGGCCTATATAAGGCCTATTCATCTTCTTGTCACGTCATTCATGCGTAACTTCTTCATTCTTCATCCGATTCACCTCTGGTTTTCTACTACATGCTCGTCTCGATTTCCTTTTTCCAATGGCGGTTCATCTAGTCCATCTTGACTTGAATGAGAGTGATCCGATCTAGAAATCAACATTGAAGGTTCTTCTAAAGGACCAAGAGGTGCCCGTTGTCTATTATGTGGCTTCCCATATGATCAACTAGGTATGCATTCTTCAGTTTTCCATTTTCTTGGAATTTTGCAGGCGTGTATTCATGTAAAGACTTTAATTTCTTGCCTTAGGACTACCATGAGAACAAGATGTGTAGGTCATTTTTTGGAGCCCACAGCTGGCTTTCAAAGATAGAAAATGAGGCTATTAGAAGTAGGATTGCTGCTACTAACTTCTATGTGTTAATCACTTGTCTTTCATATACTACTCAACACACTGATCGTCGAGCTTTAGCCGCTTTATGCGAGAGGTAGATGGACACAATCCACACATTCTATCTTTCGATTGGTGAGATGACTATCATGCCTCTTGACATCGCCGCTCTGACCGGCCTTTCATGTGGTGGTGAGGTCATTCCTATTGACACCTGTGTCCCAGACTCAAAGCATGAGTAAAACTTGATTCGATAGCTTCTTGGGTATAAGATAAAGGTCAAGGATAAAGTCGTGATTCGATATGTTGCACTATATTAATATTAGAACAGGAGATCCAACTTAACTCCAATCGAGGTGGATCAGTATGCACGTAGCTTCATCACATATCTACTCACTTTGACGCTCTTTACGAATGCGTCGAACTCCACCTTCTTGACTCTACTTCCTACCCTTTAGGATCTCGACCGAGGTATTTTAACTGGGACTGTGCTACTCTTAGCCAGCTTTAATTCGGTTTGGGTCATGCTCGTCAAGGTGTTTCCACGATTACTATTTTTGCTCTACTTCTAGAGGTAACTTGTTTCCTTTTCTACACTTCGTGTTTTGTCTGTATGAATTCTATTATTGATTTGTTCCCCACTACAAGAATTTTTCATATATTTGTCACTTTGTATTTTTTTTATTTGGCGGTTTTTTAAAAAGTGAGAAATATAACATTAATATAAAAGTCAAACTAACATTTTGTTCATATTTGTCACTCATTGTTTTGACTATATTATATACTTCTCACATTTTTAGATAGTGCCAAGTATGTAGACAAGCATGTACAGTAAAAAACTTTTTGTCTTTCTCCGAATTATAAAGTATTTGAAAAGTTATAGAATATATGGATTCTTATGTAATTTGTAGGGACAATTTTGATAAGTCTTAATAGATAAGGATTTTCTTGAAATTTAATAAACTATATAAAGAAAGAGATGATTTCTATTAACCCTAATTCCTAATAGTTTCACTTGGGTCGTCTTCTCTGCTTTCAGTTTGGCCTTCATCATCTTCTCCTTCTCTAAATTCGTGTTTTTTGGCCTTCAAATTCTAAGTTCTCAAGTTGAAAATGATCCAATAGAAAAAGCTGTGAAATGTGGCATATCCTAGAGAACCCGGGAAAATTTTCAAGGAAAAAAATGCTTTCTGCAAGGGAAAGCAGGTGGAGATAGAATTACTAAAGATACACCTCAACATGAATCTCACCTCAACATGAATCTCTTCTGGGGAATGTTGTAGAGTGTGAACCTGTATATCCCAAGCTAGATGGCCATGTTCGAAGACTTTCCTCCGAGCTTGAACCTGTATATCTCAGTCATTCAGAAGTTTCTGGGTGTTCCTTAGTGTGGAAATGGGTATCAAATTAGTGTTATTTCTTTGTCCATATTAATACCGTATTTTAATGTTTTCACGGTTCTATTTTGCTAAATCAGTGAGAGAAACATCACAAATTCATTTTGCAAGGCTTTTGTTTGCTTAATTTTATGTCTGATTACTTGGGTTATTACAGAATAAACCCTCTGTAAATTAATTTTGCAGCCATAATAGTTATGATTGTGTTCAGAAGCTTAGGTCTTTTCACACTGTCAAATTTGGTATAATTTAAGCTTAAGTTCCTTCTTCGTAAGAATATCACGCTAAGTTTTGTTTTACTAAGAAATTGGTGGAAAATGGCGGATGGTTCTGGGCTTGCTCTGCTTTCAATTAAACTATCATCCATATTTCTTGGTCTTGTCTATTTTCAATTTTTATAATATTTGAAGTTATATAGATATCTTCCCTTTAGGATGCATATGTAGAACTGAAGTTTGAGGATTTTGCGTTGTGGGTAAAAGAATTGGAAGTAGAACTTGAAACCACAAGGGATAATTGCAAAGATAACATGCAGCAAGCAATTTTAAATAGAAAAGAGAGATTTACATAAATGTAGTGGGATGTGGAGGAACTTCGGAAGCAGTGCTTCGAGATAGAAATGAAATTAAAGCATGAATAAGTTTGTTTTCAAATATAAATATATTTTATACTGAAACACTAGTATCAGTTATTTATAACCTTTATTAAAATGATGTCCTGCACATGTCCCAGGCTAAAAGGGGGCGCCTTGAGTCATAAAAAACATCAACCATTCAGGAGAATGAAATGTTTCTGCATCAGTTGGATGCTACTAGGGAACAACTTGAGAACTTGCATAAAAGTTTTTTGGCCTTCAAATTCTGTGATTTCGAGTCTGAGAAAAGTTTTCGTCGGTTAATATTATTAGTTCAAGTACCACTTCAGTTTCGGGTTCTAGTGTCAAATCTCCAAACAAAAGTGTTGTGATAGAGTCTAATGGGAATTTGGGTCCTAAGATCGTGACTGGTCCTGCTGGTTATGTTCTTGAAGATGTTCCTCATTTCACTGATTATATTCCCGATCTTCCTATAACCATTTTATTTCTTTTCACCTATGTGCGTGTCTGTGTTCTTTTTCTTTTTTTATTAATAAATTTACTTACTCTTAAGTTTAGTTTCTTATTGAAAATGGCAGAAAAATAGAAAGTGGGAACATTTTCTGATTACTTTTTTACCCTTCTCATTTTTCGATTTCAAGCAGCAGACGCTGACGATCGCCTTTGCATGATCAATATATTTAAAGATATTTTCTGATCTAATAAAGTGACTGCTTTTAAAGTTTGTGGTTAAAACATTACCTTTTTTTTTTAAATCCCAAATTGTATCTGCTTGTTTCCCTTGAAGGTGGGATGGAGACTAATTTGTCGACTTTTTTGATTTTTTATTTTTTTGGGCTGATTTTTGTTTACTGTTTTGCTGTTTGGTTCTGTAATATAATTATTTTTATTGTTGATTTGACAGACATATTCCAACCCACTGCAAGTTTATTTCCAGTCTGTGGTTCTTTGCCTGATCATGCTTGAAGCTTGTCAAGGATGAGCTAACAAGCTCCTGAAATAGACCAAAAGCAAAATTAGAATGAGAAAAGAGAACAAACTTTCAGTTTTTCCTTCTACAGGTACGCAAGTTTAGCAAACACTGTAGGAGTTATGACAAATGTGTTGATGGTTTTGATCATCAGTGTCGAGTGAGTTTTAAATGTTTGTTCTTGTTAGTCACTGGTTTGGTGCAGTCTCAAGTCCTCCTGGTATTGGCTATATAGGAAATGATGTAGAAGTGACTATATAGCTTAGGAATTGCAATCAGTGTGCCACAATTGAGCGTGCAGCCTTAGTTGGTTCATTAATATATGATCCCAACACACTGCTGTGCTGCATGTCCTGTTATGCAGGCTCAAAAAATTAAGTTATTTACAATTGTTGTTTCTTTTAACTTATTTTTCCTTATTATTAGGTATGATATAAGATACCTGCATTTATGTTGCAGTGGCCGAATAATTGTGTGGAAAGAAAAAAACTATATCACCTTTGTGTGCCTTATGGCTGCAAGTCTGCTATGGGTAAGTTTTAAAGCAGATGTTTTCTAACTTTCTTATTCTATTTGGATTAAGCAACATTTTACTCAATTCACAATCCTTTAGTCCATACAAGTATCAATTTGACTGACCTGTGCATGTGTATCAGCTTGTTGTTGAAATTGGAGTTGGCGTTGCTATCCTTGTTCGATGCTTTGTTGACAAGAAAGGCACAGAAAATCATATAACTGAGAGGCTTAGAGTTGGATTCTCTCTTCCTCCCTTTGCTACTGTGGTGGTAGGAAGAGATTGTTCCTGAGCTGTTCTCACTAATATGTTGAGCTATAATATTGGAGAGAGTAAGCCCAAGATGACAAGAATTGGATAAAGCTTGTATTTTCAAGATTATTTTATTTTATTTTTTATGACTAAAATTATATCAATGTCTTCATGATATTTGTAATGGCCGAGCAACCAGCTTCTGTTGCCCCGAATCAAGCAAATAGAACTATAGGCTGGGAATTGGCACTTGTTACCACTCCTAATTCAAATTAGAAATTAGCTACAGCAAGCAAATTGGTAATGCTGATTCTATGATTTACCCATATATTGTTCTTTGGTTTTTGTTTCTCGTTTAAATGTTAATAGGCCCAAAACCTTCTTCGACCCTTCATCTTGTTTTATTCTTGTCTTTAGCCTTCTCCTAAAATAATTTTGATAAAACCCTGCCAAAGCTTAATAGTTTTGAATTTGTTATGACATGGTTTTGCTTCAAAATAGGGGCATGAAAATGAAAGAGAGAGACTTATTATGGAGCAGGAAGCAATAATAAAAGAGCAGGCATCTTTGGAGAATCAATTAGCGTCATTGAGAGTGTAGATTAATGGTCTCACTTTGGAAGTAGAAGAGCAAAAGAAGAAGGTAAACATCAATACCTGAATTGTCAAGCTTTGTAGTTTAAACTAACTGCAATAGATATTCCTGTTGTAGGTTGCTGTCACACGGAATAATCATGATCAGGCACAATCTGAGCTCAACTCAATCCGTTTAAAGATGAAAGAATGTGATTCCCAAATTAGTAGCATTGTAAAGGAGCGACAGAAACTTCAACATAAACTCAGTGACAAGAAACTTGAGAGGAAGAAGTTAGAAAAGAAGGTAAATTTGCTTATTATCTTATACACATTTCTACTATAGACACTAAAAATAAATTATTCAATTTCTATGATAGGTAAAACGAATGGAGATGCAACAAAAAGATTGCTCCTCAAAAGTCAACAAATTGATTGAGAAGCATGCCTGGATTGCATCTGAGAAATAGCTTTTTGGAAGAAGTGGTACAGATTATTGTTTTGCATCCTGTGATCCTTGTAAAGCAAAGGAAGAGCTTGAGCTGTAAGCCGAGCAATCAGGGTGTGTGACTTGGAAAGTTATTTTTTTAAAATTTTGTTTTTGTTTTTGGTTTTTCTGCCTTCTTCTTTCTGAACAAGTCGTTATTACACTTTTTTCATCAACATTTATATACCTTAAATTAAGGTCATGGAACTATAGTTTTCTATGACCTTAGTAGTGATTGCTTTTGCCTTTGTCTTTTTATTTTCCTCATGAAGCCTAGAGATCACCAAGAAGGTTATGGCAATGTTTGAGAAAGCAGAAGATGAATACAATGATTTGATTTCCAAGAAAAACATTATTGAGGTTTGTATACACTATTTTGTGAACATTGCTCTACCTTCTCCTTGCAAATGCTAATTTTACCTTTGTCTAGAATGACAAGTCTAAAATCAAGAAGGTGATTGAAGAGCTTGATAAGAAGAAGAAGGAAACACTAAAAGTCACTTGGGTCAATGTTAACAAGTAAGTTTGTTTGTGCCACCTATCTCCTTCCTATTTGGTATTTTTTTTTTATCATTCATATTATCCATTTTTCTAATGGTTCTTGATATGATAGAGGTCAATTCCATTTAATAACATTCTTAATCTTCACTTTCTTGAGGGACTTTGGATCCATCTTTTCTACCCTATTACCCGGTACGATGGCAAAGCTAGAACCTCCTGAAGGTTACAGCTTCCTAGATGGTCTAGAAGTTCGTGTTGCTTTTGGCAGTGTTTGGAAACAGTCCTTGTCAGAACTGATTGGAGGTTAAAGATCTCTTCTGGCACTTTCATTGATCTTGGCATTGCTTCTCTTCAAGCCAGCTCCTCTTTATATACTGGATGAGGTACTATTAACTTTCATTTGCTCTCTTGTTTTTCACACCCATACATTTTGAGTAACAAGTTATGGGATGGATCTAGGAGTTATGACTCTTAAGCTGGTTGATAGGTTGATGCAGCTCTCGATTTAAGCCACACTCAGAACATAGTGAGGATGATCAAGACTCACTTTCCACATTCCCAGGTTTTACAATTCTGTTTTTGGTTTATTATGAGATTTTAGTAGGGTTTCTTTTCATTCTCTTTTTTATTTTAATTTTTAGTCTCTCTTTATGTAATTAAGGAAAGGTAGATTTAGTTAAAAAGTCACAATATTGAATCAAATAAAACTTTTAGGCCGCTAGAATAAGAGTAATCTTTAGATATTGATGTTAAAAAGTCACAATATTGATGTCTATTGTTCACCTAAAGTCACAATCTTTAGAGTAATATTTCTTTTCATTCTCTGATGCTGACTGTTCCTTTCTCAATTGAAACTTTATGTTGAGAAGGATAATCTTGCTTGGAAGGAGATGGAACTGAATATGAAAAATGATCTAGTGGATGTTTTTCGAAGATCTTCGATACTTGTTGATTCACGAATTGCTGACCTAAGAATAGAGATACATAAACAAATTGATAAAAGAATTATGATTGAAACGAGGCTGGAAGAGGCATGAAGAGAACCTGGTAATGGAACATGTGGTTCTTTTGATAACATACTCTGTGATCTCTGCTTTTATGTTTAAATACTGATTGAAACACTCTGCATGTTAGGAAGGAAAGAAATTATTTCAAAATTTAAAGCCTTGGTTTCATCATTTCCTGAGGAAATGAGTTCTATGCAAAGTCAATTAAGTAAGTACAAAGAGACTGCTCTTCATATTCACTCTCTACGGGCAGATATGCAGTCTCTTTCTAATGTTCTTAATCAGAAGGTGGGTGAAATTAAATATGTTATCTTTCCTTGCTACATATTCTTGGATTCAGTTGGACTTAAAGCTTCATTTATTTATTTTAACAGACAAAAGAGTGTGAAACTTTATATGCAAGATCAGTTGACCAAGTTGCTGAGATACATAAGTTGCAAGCTATGGTATAGATTTTTTTTTTAATTTGTTATATTCAAGACAAATATATTTGAAACATAATTGTAGTGATCTTTAATTTTTTAAGTCATGCAACATGACTAAAAATCTATTTAATTTTTTTGATGAAATGGTCTTACTTTGATCTTATTTTGCATATATTATCTTGAATTAGTAGATGTTGCCAGATGTGAAGTATGGAAAATGAAGAGAAAGGAAAAGATTTTGAAATTATCATTAGCATCTTTAAAAAATTAAAGAGAAAACTGTAAAGTGGAGAAGGGAAAAGAAAGTGTAGCCATTAGAGGACTGATAAATGTTAAATTTAAAGAAAGATTCTCAAACAAGGAAACGTGTGTGGTAAGAATGTTGAAAGTATACATTTGTAATGTCTCTAATGTGTCTTTGATCTCTTCAATTTTTACCTTATTCCGTGTGCATGTATGTTGGCATACTCACACACTATCTTACCCCTGAACTTTCAATTATTATAGATAATAATACAAGTTCAAGCTTCAAGCCATCTCCCAAATGCCAACTTTTGACATGTCTCTTGTGGATTCTTGCTGAATTCTTCTTTTTACCATCAGTCATTTTCAGTTTTTTCTGATGAATACATCTCTAGTTCCTGAATGTAATTATGGTCTTGCATCTTTCAGGCATCACTAATGATATTAAAAGTTGACGAGAAATTATTCAAAGGATACGGTGGTGAGAATGCATATCATGTCAACGGGTACCGCTACTTACTCGTGGATGGTGACAGAAATATATCCAGGGCTTCTCCACCGAGAAAGGTAACTACCCTCACAAAGTGAAGTGCACTAGTACAATTTTTCCTTCTACAAATAGTTTTCTAGCTTACCGTATAAGATTTTATCCATGCCATGTCCTCTAGCTGGATGAATAACAACATTTTCGAGCAACTTCAAATTTAAATTCTTTTGCATCATTATTTGTTTGACATGAATTTAATCTCATGTAGGGTGTTGGTACTTGTTGGTTTGAATTTGCTTTGCTGTGTTGTACTCGTTTGACAATGAAGCAAGTACATCAAATTTCAGTAAGAGATTTTGAAGAACAGCTTCAGTAATGAACTTTAAATAACAAACTATAAATGTTTTGTCTATAACCAATACAATATAGTTAATAAGAATATTTGGTTCTTTTAGATTATTGGTATGCATATCTTCCTATATTTCTTAGCCTGGATTTCAATTATTATGGAGTTCGTGTGATTTTGAAGGTGGATCAGTTGATGTTAAAATCTTAAATGTGGTAGACTATGCATTTTATAGTTTGATTTCTGATCAAGTGCATGCTGCCATGTTACTCAACACATGGCTCACTTGCTCTTTGGCTATAATACTTCATACTTCTCTCGATGAACTGTCTACCTGATTCTGTGTTACCTCAGTTGTTGCTGCTCCAAAAGATCTACACCAGATCTAATGTCTAGAATTAGTTTTCTAATCTTCCCTATCCTGCATTCTTTGATTATGTCATGCAGCTCTATTATAGTTGTCAGACTTTCTTTCTAAAATTCCTGTTATGTTCTGATTTCAGAAAGGTGCCCTCCTCAAAGGTGTATCCCCTGATGTCTTAATGATGGATCAAAGAGGATATTTAAAGGTCGGTAATGCATAATACCTGTGCTGCCTTATATAGAATTGAATTCGTTAACTTGTCACTGGTTTAGGCTTATAGATAAATTTTTTAGCAAATTTTGTTTTGTTACTGTTGTTAGTAGACTTTAGATTTGGGAACGACTTAACTGGCGACAGGACATTCACAGTTTATGGAATGACGGACTATTTAACCCTGAAGATAGCGCTGGGAAAGGGTTTAATACATGTTTTGTGCATGTTGTAGATTTTGATTTATCTTTTTATGGGTGATGAGGGTTGATTTCTGCTACCCTATGATATTGGAAGTTGTAAATTTTATCTCATGATATGATTATTCACAGATTGTTCTCATGTGGGACAAATAAAGAAGGAGAGTCATACTTAGATTTGCCTCATCGATCGTTAGCGTCTCAGATCTGCCTGTCGTCTAATCAGGTTTGCTTGATCGTCATCATCTCAAGTCTACCTTATTGTTGACATCACAAATTTGCCTCTTGGTATTGTTTCCTGTTACAAATCAGCCTGACAAATCTTGGATTTGGATTTTAAAGAAAGAGATTTTCCTTCTTTTGTTGTAACTATTTGGGCTTCTACATGGATTTACTTATTAGTCTTTGTCAATAGTTTAATTTGTTTCAGATCTTGTTGGTTTTGCTTTAGATGACTCGGTCAAAACTATATGCCGCTTTTCCTTTCCTAAAAGTACCTTTTCTTCTGCGCTTTCATCTTCTCCTCATTCTAATACGCAATCTAAGTTTCTTTCTTGAATTTTAGCTTTGATTCAGGTTTTTGCTATTTATTAGAGTGTGCCTGAATGGAAATGTTTGGATTTTATAGATTCGATGCTATAATTTTAGTTTTCGTTTCTGTTTGGTTGCTGAGAAAATGCCGGAATAGAAAATAAAATTAATTACTTCGGATAGTTTGATATGAGCAGCGGAAGCGTGTTGTTTTACAATTTTTTTTCCTAGTATTATTGTTTTGGGGAGGGTTGCTTGTGTGCTTGAATGGAAATGTTTAGATTTTATAGACCTGATGCAATGATTTTAGTTTTTGCTTCTGTTTGGCTCCTCAGAAAATGCAGGAAGGCGTAAGAGAAACAAAAATTTTACCATGGAAATTTGAGAAATTTTTTGGATTCTATAGATCTAATTTTATGAGTCATGACTGAATCATGAGTTTTTTTTTTTTTCTCATCTGGGTTCTTTCCTTCTAATTCGCCTTTTGCTTGTTCAAACAAAACTTTTGTCCTTTTTTGTCAAATTTATTCTCTAACTTTGAAAGATTCCATAAACTTTGCCATCATCAACTGTTGCCTACACTTTCTCTGGCTCAGTTATTTTTCTTTTTTTGGCCCTGATTGTTGGTGAGAAAATCTATTCTGTATCCATGCTGTGATATTCCCACATGAAGGGGTTGATTGTGTAAATTTTTACAGCAATAAGGGTGGAATCAGAGCACTTTAAGAAGTTTTTTGACTATCTACAGCTTCAAATTTTGATATTGCCATAGATGCTATAGCAACTTTCAAGGCTGAGCTTGCTGGTTGTATTACTCATCCCAAATTTCCTTCTATTTATTTCTTTATTTTCATTTGGTGTAAGGGGTTTGGATTTGTCACGAATAGCTTTAGATTATAAGTAATTTTTGGGATGAATTTTGATTAAAGCAATGCTGGCCTCATATTGACAGGCCTAGAAATTCAAACACGAATTGGGCATGGCCAATTTGACTTGGCTGGAGATGAGAATGTTAAATTATTAGATTATTAATAGAGGTTCAATTCTGCTATTTTAATCTCAATAGCATTATTGAATATGATATATCAATGATATTTCCTCATGAAATGATTGAAAGGATCAAACTTTTACAAATCACATACTTTATTGTTGGTTTCGATCCTTCATTGCTGCACGTTATACCAGAACTTACAGAAGCTTACTAAAAGTTTTATCATTATTATAGTTGTATACTCTGCTTTATACTGCTTGCAACTTATTCTATAACATGCTGCATGAGCTTTTGACCAGGAATAAATCAACAGTTGCCATATTTCTTTCGAATAATTTTGATTGGGTATGTTTGTCATCTGATACTGCACATTTAACTTCTTTGTAGTTAATATGTGGCCTTAGTATGAAAATGATGGATTGCTCCTTTACACTGTATTTGGTGTTGGTGAGTGGGCAACTAGGCAGGTAATTATGATTTATCATATTTTGGTAAGTCTACGATCAATTAATTGTTGTATATAATGTCATAACTTTCTTTTCCTTTTTTTTCCCCTTTTGAGCATATCTTTTGCGATTGATTTTAATGTGACATTTTTAATAACACTTCCAGTTTTTTTCTGAATACAACTCTAAGCTTCTCAATTCTAGTAATTATATCACTAAATGACAAGCTCTTAAGGTATGGGAATGTTTACGAGTTACGACAGAGCTGTAAATGTGAAATTTTATTTTGCAACTTTTCCTCACTGATTCTGTTTCTTTACAATGTTTTATTGATTTATTTATGAGTCATTAAAGGTTAAACTTTTACTTAATATTTTGTCTTGAGAAAATGTTTTCCTTCAATTTTTGTCATCTCGGCTGCTTTCTTCCCTATTTTCCCTATTTTCCTTTGCTTACTGCATATTAAATACTTTTCTTACTACAAGTCGCATGCTGATGTCTCCATTGTCTGTTTCAGCTACTGAGTGACCTTCTATGTGATCGTGCAAATTCTGCTATGATGACGCGATATGTGAGCTCCAAAGATAACTTGAAGATTTTAATGAATATTTTAAGGGTATGATAGTCATTCAGTTATTATTATTATCTTTTTTTTGACATTTAGATCAATGGTAGATACAGACATAAAGCTCCACTTCATCTTTTGGGATTTTGGTTGTAGGAGTCAAGCAAGGGCATCCAGATTGATGCATTCCATGTGTTTAAGGTTTGTTTCAAATTTGACACCCATAGTCAGCCATGAATTAATACCAAAGGTTGCAACTTTTAAGGCTGGAGTTGTTTTTCTCATTTTTTTGGCCCTGATTGTTGGTGAGAAACTCTATTCTGTATCCATGCTGTGATATTCCCACATGAAGGGGTTGATTATGTAAATTTTTGCAGCAAGAAGGGTAGATCACCACCAATATTTAATTATAACATTTTAAGATCCGATTTATATGGTTCGTAATTATATATGCCATAAAAAAACACTCACATTAGTCTTTTTTTTTTTTGTTTATTCAGAGATCTGCTTCCAAAAAATGCATCAAGAAATGCCAGCAGCTCGATTTATTCACTTTTAGAAGCACAAAATGTTGATGGCCAAAATGCCCTTCACTTGGCTTATAGACGTGGTAGTACTGATTTGGTTGAGGCTATACTGGAGTACTCGGAGGCAAATGTGGATGTTTTGGACAAAGATGGCGATCCTTTACTTGTTTTTGCTCTAGCAGCTGGATCCCTGGAATGTGTTCATGCTCTTAATCAAATGAGGTGCTAATGTTAGGTCTAGATTGAGGGAAGGCTTTGGTCCATCTGTTTCTCATGTTTGTGTATACCATGGGCAACCTGATTGCATGTGTGTAAGTCTTCACTTGATCAGATGTAATTTTCTTCGTCTAGGTGTTTCTTGAGGTCAATGAAGAATCCAAGAAGAAGGAATGACATATTGTTACGTGGACTCAACAGGTTCTTCTTTTCGCCTGTTCTTGATTTTTCAATCCAGTCTCTCTATTTGATAATTATTTATTTGTTTATTTGTTTATTCATTTTTTTTATATTTTAAAATTGGTTATCTCTCTTATCTGGGTTCCTTTGAGGTTGCAGGAAGATGATATACTTCATGAACAAATTAGTATACATGGAACTGAGAAGTAAGGATTTTTACGCAAAAGGTTTCTGTTGTTTTTCTCCTCTTTTTTTTTTTAATAATTTATTTTTTTTTATGTTTTGGTTATGATATTTGTATGCAGTTGGTCAATTATTGCATCTAAATTCAAAGATAAAACAACGAGACAGTGTAGAAGAAGGTTGGTGAAGAAGTTATAAAACAAGTTGTTGAACGATCCTCTATTTTATACCCTTCTTTTAATTTATTATTATTTTTAATGTTTTGAATCCATTATCAGATTAATCTGATGTGGGTGTAATATTGAAAATGGCAGATGGTACACATACTTGAATCAGATTTCAAGAAAGGAGGATGGTCGTCGGAGGAAGATATGCTATTATGTGAGGTAATTGAAATTATCATAGGATAAGGTTAGTTTAACAATAATTGCAAAACTTTTCAAAAACCTCATATCTCTCTCTTATTATGTGATCTGGTTATTGCATGTCTACTGGTTGGTAGCGGTATATTTTAATTGAAAACAATATATTAAAGTAGGCCAAAATGGCTATACTTCCTTGTCTCTCAAAAGTTCAGCAGAAGACACCCACTAAGTTTAGATAAGTGTTGTTGCATTTCCATCATTTAATGGTTGTGATCTAACGCATTAATTTGATCTGCAGGCCCAGAAAATATTTGGTAATAGATGGACAAAAATAGCAAAGGTGGTCTCCGGCAGGTATGCAAGTTTTTACTTTTTCAGATTTTGTTTTGGGTATTTGCCTAAATTAGATATGTATCTCTGCAAGTATATGATCAATCATTCTTGATATTTCTGTTTATGTAAAACGGATAATGCTGTTAAGAACTGGTTTTCTACATTGTGCAGAAAGAGAGCAAAATATGAAGCCTTAGCGAAAGAGAATAGCAATGCATATACGAATCAAAACAACAAGAGAGTATTATTCCAAAATGGGTTCACAGATGGGATGCCAGACAATACAGCACGTGCCAAGAGAATGAGGTAAAGGACGAGTATAAATGGAATATCACATTACATTTGCTAATAAAATCAGTGCTTTACAAATTGAAACTCATTCTTGTTGCTTTACTAAGTACAACTCTTCTGCTCCAACTCAGAGGTCGCACATCCCTCATCCAACAAAAAGTTGCAAAATGGCAAACAGAGCACATAGGCAATCTGGTACAACAATGAATCAGCAGCTAAGACCTCAATTTACTGTATTGGTTCAAAACTTCCCCCGTGTTAGCAGTTTGTCAACACAGCATCCCGATGACAAGGAGGTCTCTAATGATGGTAAACCACCACCTTACATTTTTGGGAAATTTTCAATCAATTGCATCACTCTTTTAAAACCTGAAAGGCACATTTGAAGGAGAAAAACAATAATAATACTTAGAATCACATTATATTAGAAGCCATGGAAATTTAAGATTACATCTTCAGGTAACTGACACTTCCACTAGAGACCTCCACGGTCTACTAATAACAAAATATGATTCCTTACATCTTTGGGTATTAGAATTAGTTCAGTGCCTAGACCATTCCACTAGAGAACAGATGAGAGTAACAAATTTAAATTAATTTGGCTTTAAGATCTCTTAATGTATTGTATGGCCAAAACAGATAGACATGCTCTGGCAAAAAGGCTTAACTGATTCTGTTATTGCCCACCTTATCACATTCAACACTATAACTACGTGATTTGTCTCACGCTTGCAACTAGCTTACCTTAGAATTCCTCTTAAGATAGGTACAAGTTTACTGATTCATAGGTCTCACATGGCTTCTAATATTTATTAATGTGACATACAGGTTGTCCTTTTTTTCACTTATTCTTGTACCTTTAGCCTTTGTTTATTAAATTTGTTATTTTTTTATTGATTTTCATATTCTTGTCATGCTTGATTTTATAGTTTTGGCTTTGTTTGGTCTTCGAATGGGGGTGGAATTTTTGCTGTTTCTTGAATTGATTGTGCTTAGGTTAACTGACACTTACAAATCAATATAGGTAGTGTAATTGTTTACTTGATGTCACTGCTCTTTGTTTGGCAGTATCAGAGTCCTGTTTTCCTTTTCTTATGACTTTTGCTTTTTCTAACAAAATATATTTTGAAGTAATATCTGTTTTTTGATGGGAAACAAAAATGACTATGATAATTGTTAGAGGAGTTACAAGAGTGGTCGACCAGATGTCCATTATGTTGACCGAATCCTCCTCCCTGAGAAAGGGGACCAGTATGTTAACAGAAACCTTAAGTGTAGTTTGTGTACAAGACAAAAATTGTATTTTACTAGTGCTAACAAAACAACCCAAAAAACTAAAACAGAACCCAAAAAACTAGAACAGAATCTGGTCAATACCACTTCCTGTTCATGGTGAATAAAGAAGTGCCTATTGACTTCTAATTAGTATTTTCGGTTGGCATGTTGTACAATTAATTGGCTTAATTATTTGTTTCCACTATAACCCTATATTGTGTATGTCTGAAGATAACTGCTGAGTTACCAAGAAAGCATGTAAGTGAAATACAACAGCTACTACTAGTGAACCTTTTTCTCAGGATAGTTTACAGTGATTTGCACAAAATAGTTAATTGCAGAAATTTAATGCTATTGGACAGATGATAAAGTAATTAATGCAGGAATATTGCTATTATGAAATTCGTGGGAATTCAGTTGGGACCATGGTCAACTAGACCAAGTCATTTTAACAAACTAGGCAATTCTTAGTGAGTCTACATTTTTCTTGTATTCTGTCTATCTATTCTTCATAAAATATGATTTGGTTTTAGTAGCAAAAATGAAAGTTTATTAGCTTGAAAATGCTTATCATTGTAGCACTGGCTCCTACATACATGTGTTATCATATGAGATTTTTTAAGATGTGTTGCATTATGCTCTCATTTGTGAGAACAATGAAATTTCACTAGTTGACCCAGGAAAACAAAATTTGTGAATGGTGACCAATAATTCTTGGTTTTCTCTTTGTACTTAACGATCTTTTGTTTCATTTTTGCTTTGGTAGTATTTTAACCTGTTTCATTTTGATCCTGGATAGTTTGATAGCATTGGACAAAGTTAATGTGATCCTTTATTCATAAAGCTCCTTTTTGTATATAGTCCTTTATGCATTTTTTGGGCTGCGATTGCTTTACATAGCATGGAGATCAGATTCCAAAGGAAATGAGAAAAAGGAAATGGAAGATGTTTTTACTGCAGTTAATACCACTTTTAAAGCTTGTTCATAATACATAGAGTTTTGCAGAGTTGTTGTTTTTCGTCCATTGCTTCACACACACACACATATATTATTTCTTTCATAAACTTCAATAGATAAGTTTGAGAGGCCGAGATGCGAACTGCTTTAACATGGTTATGCATTTGATTAATTGGGTTTGTTTTTCAGTTTATAGATGTTTGTGAATGAGTTGTTTATTCATTTAATAATTCTTGAGCAGCAACAGGAAGTTATTTCTAAATGAGGAGGCTAATATGCATATTGTTTTCCAATGGGAAAATATGTTGGGCTGTCAATTCAGGTTTTATATTTGCGAAAAGATTAAAATAAAAAAGGTGACTATTTGTTTATGAATACTCTTGACAGTTCTTACAAAACCTAGTTGGAAGAGGAAGTACTTGTTGATAGGGATGGCAATGGGGCGGGGCGGGTCCGGGGCGGCCGGTACCCAGCCCCGCCCCGTTCAAATTTTTTTTGCCCCGCCCCGCCCCATTGCCCCGTTGCGGGGCGGGGCGGGGCGGGGCAAAAAAATTTTGAACAAATTAGACCCGCCCCGCCCCGCCCCTAAATATTTATATTTTTGCAATTAACCCCCTATAATATTTTTATTTTTTACAATCAACCCCCTATAACATTTACAACCTCTAATTTTTATCATATTATTTTACTTACAGTCAACCCTCTAATATATTCAAACGTGTTACAATCACCCCTAATAATATCATTTAAGTCCCAATAGTTTATTTTTTATCATATACACCCTTATACTGTGCGGGGCGGGGCGGGTCGAACGGGGCTAAGTGTTAGACCCGGACCCTGACCCGCCCCTACCGGGGCAGAATTCTTTTGCCCCAGACCCGCCCCAAAACAGTTTTGGGGCGGGTCTTGCCCCGCCCCATTTGTCCGGGGCAAACCGGGGCCCCGGACCCGGCGGGGCAAATTGCCACCCCTACTTGTTGATAACATACTGGAATAGAATGAACTACCTAGGTGGCTGGGTTGGCTGCATTTTTTTAACTTAAATGTGATGTATGGAGTTGAGTAGCTAACAAGTTTACTTGTCATGCTCAATCTCCTTGTCTATTGTTTCTCTCCTGTAGAAGGCTCAAAATTGTCCATGTTATCTTTTATTTCATGCACTGTTTCAGGCTGTTTCTAAAATCTAATTAAAGTAATGATGTTTCTTCTGATAAATTTTGTAGCTCTCTGAAATTCATCATTTACAGATTTTGTACTATTTCTAACATAAAGTGCTCTTCATGTATTTCATTGATTCAGGTAGAAGAGAAACTTGAGGGTCCACAAGGGAAAACAAATTTCCGTCGGTTCTTTTCAGGATTTTGTACACCCATATTTTTGCTCTATACTAATGAATACTTCTTGTACTCTTTTCAAGATTTTCTGTTTTCTCTCGGATGCATCTAATATTATGAAATTATGCATATTGACATAAGAAATTATTTGTTGGTTATTTTTCATCTCATAGGTGTACTAATTTTATCTCCACTTGCATATTCATGGATGATCATCATCATATTACCAGGCGCTCGACATTAATATGGACAGACTGTATTCTCTGACTCATGAGCATTACAATGATAGTTACGTCTTGTGCTTTTAGCCAACTCTGCTCCTCTGAAGGATTTTGTATTAAATTGCAGGTTGAGTGTACCATACCAAAAGATGATGGCACATTGGCATCTTTTGTTGGGTTCAGGGTTTAGCATGACAATGCGAGAGGACCCATGAAGGAAGGAATCAGATATCATCCAGAGGTTCTTTACATTCTCGTGTTTTAAATCCATGAAATTGTACTAGAATACATAAGACTAACCCATGTTTAAGACAGCATGTTTGTGACATATAGTACTCTTACTAAAGGATTTAGATGTAGGAATTGTATCATGAATTGCACGCCTTGGACAAATTTGAACAAGACTATAGATGTAAGCTTTAGGACAAATTCTCATATAAATAATAACTTTTTTCCATGCTAACCCTTTATGACTGTGGTAATATTCATGAGTTCAACTATATTACTGAACCTTTAAAGAGTTATTTCATTACAAAAGATGGTATAGGTAGGACTTAAAATTTACTAAAGCTGATCTCCACTAGTGGAATCTGGATCAAGGAGCTTCTCTGGAGTGACTAGGCACATGTACTATCGCTCTGAGACTCTGGTTTTGACTGACTTCCTACCCAAGTTCTTGCAGTTTATGTCTTTTCTTAGCATAAGCAATTAACATATACTGATTGAATGTAAAATGATGAATACGTTTGCTAGTCCTTGTTCTTTTAGTTGTTTCTTTGTGTTATTTGCTGTTTTAGGCTTTTACCTTGTGTCATCTACTTGCAATTTTTATTAAAAAATCACGTGGAAGATTTTATTATAATTTCAGTTGTCAATACAATATCTTACATGTGCTAACGCTCAATTATTAATGTCTCGGACAGTTCTTTCAGCTACTGGTGGGATCAAGGTAGACCACCCCCATATGAGTAATGGTATCCCCTTTTCTTTTAAATTAAACTTTGTGTACTTGTATCCATGTCTACAGCTCATTCTCTAGTTCTTCACCTGGAATTTTTCTCCAATTTTACATTCTCAATTCTTTAACAGTTCCTTCTTTTTTATGGTTTAGGTGTGGTTATGGTTGTTGCTATTATAATATTAGCAGGCTTCTTTACACCGATCGTGCTGCTTTGGTTTCTCTTAATTGGAGGTATTGGTTTACTCAAACATCTGGAAATATGATAGCAGTGTTTTGAAAGCTTTTTCGCCTGACTATATATACCGTTATTTTAGGAGGGGAGGGAGAGATGGTTGGACATCCCTTGGAGGTATCATGCTTAGTATAACAGGTAAACTTACTGATGAACACTTAAATATGCATGTTTAATAAGAGTTTAGTTCATCATATTGCATTAATAGTGTCATTAAATTCCTCAACTTAAGCATATTTGTAGCATTTGCATCTTTGGAATTAATTTCTCTTAATTTTGGTTTTGTTACAGGTTCGGTAAAATGGGCATAACTCTCTATTTATAGATCAGAATGGTGCAATTCTTAATGTTTTGGAAAGCTGATTTAATTGTCTACAAGATTGATTTCACAAGCATCATCAAATTCGGGCTATTAGTGGACCAAAATTGGGCTTGAAGTGAACCCATCTACAGTCTCGGCCCAGTCTGACCAGGCCTCAGTATTTGGACCGTATCTCTCAAAATACGTATCCAAATTGTGGAAATCAATATGTTATAGAAAGCTGAGAGAAATATCTACAACTTTCATGAAGACATGTGATTAAAATTCACAACATTTCGATGTCAAAATTGATGGTCAAAGTCGGTGCCTAATGATCCCAATTGTCAAAGATATTTACAACTAATATTTGACAATTATGCCCTTGTAATTTGACAAGTTTGCCCCTGGATGTATCTATAAATAGAGGTGCCTTGTGACCCATTAGGGCATCTTGGCCTTGCTGGAACATTTTGGCTTTAGCTAGGATCTTGTATTGTGTTTTGTGTGTTTATGTTATTAATGAATTTCCTTTTTCTTGCATTTTATTTTCTTTCATTATAATGTTCTTCTAATTTCTCTTTTGCTAA